>JARQOD010001923.1:0-87545 GCA_033576555.1 Oophaga sylvatica | reverse complement strand
TTTTTCTTTCTCTCTTTGTTCCTTCTTTCCCGCTTTCTTTCTTTCTTTCTCTCTGTTCTTTTTTCCCTTCTTTCTTTCTCCCTCCCTCTCTGTTCTTTCTTCCCCTCTTTCTTTCTCCGTCTCTATTTTCTTTCCCCTCTTTCTTTTTTTCTCTCTCTGTTCTTTCTTTCCCCTTTCTTTGTTTATTTCTTTCTCTCTCTCTACTCTCTCTCTGTTCTTTCTTTCTTTTACTCAGTACCAGTGTGCCCACAGTACCAGTCACTGTGCCCTCAGTACCAGTCAGTGTGATCACCAGTGCTAAATGGGTGTGGTTGGGGCGTAGACATGGGTGTGACTAGTTGTGAGATGGGTGTGGTCAGGGCGTGGCCTAAAATTCCCCGTGGTGCGCCACAACCTTTTTCCCTCTTTCTCGTCTCCAAAAGTTGGGAGGTACGAGTATGATAATATAAATGAGATCACAACAGATACAACAGCTCATCACAAAAATCACCTTCTGGACCTCAATTGCATCATTTGCATGGGAAAAATCAAACCTTCAGATATGAATAATATGGGCCAATGGCCAAAAATAAAATCACCAATCATAAATGCCAAGGAAAAAGAGTTATGGACAGAAGCTACAATCCTCAGAGGCAGCACAGACCATTGATTGCATGGAAAATTATGTCTTAGCCATGAAAAGTGAGAACGCCTCCTCATCTGAAACTGCAATATGGAAAGGCTTGATTCAGATGTTTTCTATTAAGACGTTAAAAGTGACAGCCATGCAAGTTTTGGGATATAGTGCCCACCTTTTTCAGAAATTACCAAAGAAGATCACAACTGAAGGCGTAATCTCTCAGGAATCAGTCTGGGAATATGTGGATCTCATCTGGCCTGCATGTACCAAGGATATATGCCTCCTGCGTTTCTGCTCCCAGACCAGCGGCTACAGTCGGCTCTATTCCTACCTCAACCGCATACTAAGATATATAAATATCAATGCCAATAAAATGGAGGCCTTTATAATTCCATTTCCAGCATGCCAGCCAATACCTGCCAAGCTTCACCCCTTAGGGGGGCCAGGTCTTGAGGATGAACATCCTCATCTTTTACTGCCTGTACTTTTTCCAAGCCATTCATTCTGGTCTTCATGTCCCAGAAAGGTCCCCAAAATTCAGAGAGAGCAGGATCAGGATATCCCTGATGACATATTCACATCTATATTTGAAGATGTCTCAAGGGAGGAGAATTTGATGGGGGAACAAGGACACCCACCTTTAGGGCAGGAGATACCTGGTGTGGGAGAAGTGGGCATTGCAGTGCTGATAAATATTCTGACTTATGTGTCAAATAACCTGCAGAAAATTTGTGACAAAACATTAGTTTTCAGTGTACGACCACAACTAACCAGCCAAAGCCCATACTAGCAGCAGCCCCTGTTTGTCCATCATGTCCAATGGCACCAACTTTTCAGGCTCCTGTTTCTTTTGGCAATGATCCAGCTGCCATGTTTGATCCTTCAGATTTGTAGAAAAAGCAGAAAGGTTGGCACACGACTATAGGTATGGCGGTGCCAGTGGACGGGATCAATGCTCCCTCAATACCTAATGTCTCAAAAAACACTGCACTCGCTGGGAATTATGCTTCAAGTGAAAGTTTTATTGGTCATATTCAGAATAAGTGACAAGTAATTTGACGTTTCGGCCTCTACCGGGCCTTGATCACAAAGTCGCTGTAAAAAATAGATAAGAAGTGTACATTATAAACAGTGAAATAAAATATATACATATGTACATTAATACATAAATGAGCAAATTCATGTCACAGTATTATAAGGCATTTTAAGGCAGATAGTATGGTACGGGTTCATATAGCATAGAACGAGGCCTAAAGAAAACGAGAGGAAGGAGTAGAGATAACGTATCTATCACATATTGGGACAGTAAGTGTACAGCAACATACCCTTGTTGTGATTGCATCGCAAGCTGTATCATATATGAGGTTTAGAGTGGAGTCAAGAAAAATTCTCCTGTTAGAAATGATAGGATGAGATTGGGACAATATGTAATATCTCATAATGCAAGCAATTACAAATATAGACAAAATAGTAAGGACCCAAGTGAGCTAAATCATAGACAAAAAAGCAGAGTGTCTCCAATTAGATAGTGTGAGGTTGTTGGTACCGGTGAAAGGAATATATAATGATATTAATTTACCAGAAACCTTTGAAAATAGCGTTGATATAGACTTATGCTGAGGACGAGTGAAGTTGTATATTCGTCTAATTCAATGAAGATGATGCTGTTAGGAATGAAGTCATGGTGATCAGAACAAGCATGAGTAGTTAATATAGGACACACTGAGCCAGTGGCGTAACTAGAAATGGCGGGGCCCCACAGCAAAATTTTGAACGGGGCCCCCTCTCCCAAACGGGCGGCGGGGGGGCGGGGTTCTGATAGTGGGCGGAGCCAATAGCAGTGGGCGGAGCAAATCACAGCAATTCTCTAGGCCCAAAAAATACTCTTCAGTCTCATAACGGCCAGCTTTTGCCCAAATCAGAGCTGTATTTAAAGCAGACATTATGGAAACACAATATAATATAATGGACTGGTAGCAATGCAGCCCCTTATGCTACCATTACTAGTAACCATGTCCCGCATAACTATTAATGCAGGCACATTATGCCCCCATAACTAGTAATAAGCCCTCTTATTCTCCCATCAGTAGTAATGTGCCCCTCAAGTAGTAATGCAGCTAAGAATGCAGAGTTATCACTCACACAGTATGTGCCCCCGTTAATCTTCGGTGGTATCTTCAGCTCCACAGTGGAGCACACTCACCACCAGTGTTCACCCTTCTGGGCGCCGCCGACGAGTGACGTCAGCAGCGTGATCACATGACATGATCACGCTGCAGACGTCGCTCTGACCCGGCGGTCAGAGCTTCAATTGTACTGGCGTCTGTATAGACACCAGTGCAATTGATTCCTGGGAGACGGCACGCAGCAGCTTCTCTGCGCCGGCTGTCAGCATGACAGCCAGCACAGGGAACCGCCGACTCTCAGGCCATGGGCGGCGGAACACAGCCGCAGGGGAGACAGCTGCAGCAGGGACGGGCCCCCTGCTAGCCCGGGCCCTACGGCAGCTGCTTCCCCTGCTTCCACGATAGTTCCGCCCCTGCACTGAGCTATTGTAAGGTATTTACTAATGTTGTCTCAATATGGAACCAATGGTTGTTAAGATTGCGCTGGATAATTGAGATATGTCAGGACAAATATGCTGTAGGAAGAGGATTTTCAGAATGAAAACACAATATAATGTTGGTAAGTACTCAACTTAATGCAGCCAGATGCTCACATGTAGTGGGAGCAGATCCAGAGCGTTGGTGGTACAGTGGGAACGCTGGCACATCCATGCCTTAGCAGGAGGAAGCCGCACTGAGCTCACAGTAGCGCTACATAAAGCGCTGGTTAGCGCTGTAGGAAGAGGATTTTCAGAATGAAAAACACAATATAATGGTGGTAGATACTTAACTTAATGCAGGTAGGTGCTCACATTCGTTGGTAGTGTAGTGGGAGCCGATCCAGAGCATTGGTGGTACAGTGGGAATGCTGGCACATCCGTGCCTTAGCAGGAGGAGGCTACAATGAGCTCTCAGAAGCGCTGTATAAAGCGCTGATTAGTCACATGACCGGATGTGACGTCAGACGCCGGCGCATGCGCAGTGGGGAGGGCGGACCTCCGTCCTGCTTAGTGGCAGAATTGTTATGTTGTCATGGTGATAGAGCAATAATGACAGCGCTGTGTTGTTAGTGGCTGTATAGCAGCGATGAGATGAAGGAGAATAAATGTGGATTTAAATTGGAGTAATATCAACAATATTGGAAAACAGTGGAGAAAATAGTGATGAATAAAATAATCAAAAACAGGGGGAATTGTTATGTTGTCATGGTGATAGAGCAATATAGCAGCGATGAGATGAAGGAGGATAAATGTGGATTTCAATTGGAGTAATATCAACAACATTGGAAACCAGTGGAAAAAATATTAATAAATAAAATAATCAAAAAACAAGGGGAATTGAAAATAAATAAAGTGTTTTTTGAGACATTATGTTTGATCCTTCGACCTTGTATGGTCCATCGGGCAGTCACCCTTATACTTTCTAAAAGCAACTTGGCTAACGGTTTCTAACACAATTCTTAAGGTTTTAGACTAGGTATATAGAAAACTTTGTTCATGTTTTCAAGAACATTTATGCCTACAGTTTTTAAAAATCAAAATTTTATTCTTATCACAGACCTATTAAACTTTTCTAAAGATAGTTTTCATATTTTTCCGTTGGTTAATGTTTGTATTGTTCACAAAGCATATTAAAATATAAATCTCATAAATGTTATCAAATCTTTGCCAAGAAGGATGTGGATTCACCAATGGGGGGTACCATTTTAACTAAATAAAGTTTTGCCATCACAGCCCCCCTTGGCCAAAAAACAACGGCCTATAACTCTACAGGACACGTTCACCCAGGTCATGTAGTCTGAGATAAGGAGGAAACATTGCAGGAATCGGAGTTAAGAAGTAGGCCCAAATGTAGAGGTGTCGGTCTCAGACTTGTCATTGGAGTGCATAGGCTGAAAAGCATTTCACCAATGGGGGTACCTTTTTGAAAAAATAAACTATGGCCATCATAGCCTCCCTTGGCCAAAATTCTACGGCCTATATATAGTACAGAACATGTTCACCCTGGTCATGTAGAGGCAGGAAAGGAAGAGACATTGCAGGAAACCGAGTTAAGAAGTAGGCCCAAATGTAGGGGTGTGGGTCTATGAGATTTGTAATGGAGTGCATAGGCTGACAAGTATTTCACCAATGGGGGGTACCTTTTGAATAAATAAAGTATTTCCATCACAGCCCCCTTGGCCAAAATTGTACGGCCTATAATAGTACAGAACACATTCACCTTGGTCATCTAGTGGCAGGTAAGGAAGAGACATTGCAGAAAACCGAGTTAAGAAGTAGGCCCAATGTAGTGGTGTGGGTCTCTGAGACTTGTAATGGAGTGCATTGGCTGACAAGCATTTCACCAAATGGGGGGTACCTTTTTAAATAAATAAAGTGTTGCCACCACAGCCCCTTAGCCAAAATTCTATGGCCTATAATGGTACAGAACACATTCACCCAAGTCATGTAGTCTGAGATAAGGAAAAGACATTGCAGGAAACAGAGTTAAGAAGTAGGCCCAATGTAGGGGTGTGGGTCTCTGAGACTTGTAATGGAGTGCATAGGCTGACAAGCATTTCACCAATGGGGGGTACCTTTTGAATAAATAAAGTATTTCCATCACAGCCCCCTTGGCCAAAATTGTGGCTGCCACTAGGAATTTTAGGAATTTTGGGGCCCCATACTGGCAAAATTAGGTACACCACACTAATTAAATATTTGTATGAAATGTCCAACTGGGGGTCTGTATGTGGGGGAGACAGGGCAAAAACTGAGAACAAGGATGAATTCCCATCGCCACACAATAAGAGAAAAAAGAAAGGATCTACCTGTGGCAAAACACTTTTGTATCCCCAGTCATAGCATGATGGACATGAAATGACTTGTATTAAAATCTAACTTTAAATCTGAGAGAGATAGAAAAGTTTGGGAATATAAACTCATGACGACCTTTGACACTCTCAGTGCTGGAATGATTGTATCGCATGGATTTATGTCTTTTTACATCAATTAAGGAATTTGCTTCTCAGACCTTCTGGGGGCATCAAAACACAATACCAGACCCCAATCAGAGGGCAATAAACTTTCACACTACTTATCTATGAACTGTTCCAATATTTATGTTCATCTCTATCTCCCATAATGACAGTTCTGCTTCACGTCACTTGTCTTACCTATTGCATTATTTCTGTGCTGTGTTGTGTATAAATATGTAATTCTTCAGTTTTTGTTTTAGTCTTTGCCTGATGAAGAGATCTGAGTAGTCTCGAAAGCTTGCAATTTGTTATCATCTTTTCAGTTAGCCATTAAAAGGTATCAACTACTGAGGACTCTCAATTCTAAATATTTTTCTATCTACTGGCTAACGCGGTACAAAGATACACATCTTTCCTATAGTTAAGAAGTAGGCACAAATGTAGGGGTGTGGGTCTGTGAGACTTGTAATGGAGTGCATAGGCTGACAAGCATTTCAGCAATGGGGGTACCTTTTTAAATAAAGTCTTGCCATCACAGCCCCCTTGGCCACAAATCTATGGCTTATAAAGCTACTGAACATATTCATCCAGGTCATGTAATCTGAGATAAGGAAGAAACATTGCAGGAAACAGAGTTAAGAAGTAGGCCCAAATGTAGGGGTGTGGGTCTCTTACTTGTCATGGAGTGCATAGGCTGATAAGCATTTCAGTATTGGGGGGTACCTTTTTAAATAAATAAAGTATTGCCATCACAACCACCCTTGGACAAAATTCTACGGCCTATAATGGTACAGAACACATTCACCCTGGTCATCTAGTGGCAGGTAAGGAAGAGATATTGCAGTAAACAGAGTTAAGAAGTAGGCCCAATGTAGGGTTGTGGGTCTGTGAGACTTGCAATGGAGTGCATAGGCTGAAAAGCATTTCAGGAAAGTGGGGTACCTTTGGAAACAAATAACATATTGCTATCACAGCCCTCCTTGGCCACAAATCAACGGCCTATAAAGCTGCAGAACACATTCACCCAGGTCATGTAATCTGATATAAGGAAGAAACATTGCAGGAAACGAAGTTAAGAAGTAGGCCCAATGTAGGGGTGTGGGTCTCTTAATTGTCATGGAGTGCATAGGCTGATAAGCATTTCAGGAATGGGGGGTACCTTTTTAAATAAATAAAGTCTTGCCATCACAGCCCCCCTTGACCACAACTCAACGGCCTATAATGTTACTGAACACGTTCACCATAGTCATATAGTCTAAGATAAGGAAGAAACATTGCAGGAAACTGAGTTAAGAAGTAGGCCCAAATGTAGATGAATCGCCCGCCAGGGCAATGGAATACTCGGTACCGGGCCGGTGTATTGAAGGGATGTGTCACAGTGGCAGTGACCCGGTCCGTGGCCCTGGGCGTCCAATAAAAGGGGGATTATTTACAGGGGATGATAGAGTTTATAGTAAGGTATTCTTGACCCCACCTGTGGTATCTGGTAATGGTGACCAGCGCTGCAATGCAGATCCTCTGGGTTAGATGGTGTAACATAGTTATTAAGGTTGAAGGAAGACTTTAAGTCCATCTAGTTTAACCCATATCCTATCCTAACCTGCCCTAACATGTTGATCCAGAGGAAGGCAAAAAAAACCCAAGTGGCAAACAGTATGCTTCACATTGGGGAAAAAAATTCCTTCCCGACTCCACATACGGCAATCAGACTAGCTCCCTGGATCAACGCTGTATCTAGGAAACTAGTGAATATAGCCTGTAATATTATACTTTTCAAGAAAGGCATCCAGTCCCTTCTTAAATTTTATTAAGGAATCACTCATTACAACATTAGATGGCAGAGAGTTCCATAGTCTCACTGCTCTTACAGTAAAGAATCTGCGTCTGTGATTATGGCTAAACCTTCTTTCCTCCAGACGTAGAGGATGCCCCCTTGTCCCCGTCACAGGTCTAAGAGTAAAAAGATCATTAGAAAGGTCTTTGTACTGTCCCCTTATATATTTATACATTGTAATAAGATCACCCCTAAGCCTTCGTTTTTCCAAACTAAATAACCCCAAGTGTAATAACCTGTCTTGGTATTGCAGACCCCCCAGTTCTCTAATAACCTTGGTCGCTCTTCTCTGCACCCGCTTCAGTTCAGCTATGTCTTTCTTATACACCGGAGACCAGAACTGCACACAGTATTCTAAGTGTGGTCGCACCAGTGACTTGTATAGAGGTAAAATTATGTTCTCCTCATGAGCATCTATGCCTCTTTTAATGCATCCCATTATTTTATTTGCCTTGGCAGCAGCTGCCTGACATTGGCCACTAAATGTGAGTTTGTTGTCCACACATACACCCAGGTCTTTTTCAGTGACAGTTTTGCCCAGTGTTTTACAATTAAGCACATAATTATACATCTTATTTGTTCTACCCAAGTGCATGACCTTACATTTATCTCCATTAAAGCTCATTTGCCATTTATCAGCCCAAGCTTCTAGTTTACATAAATCCTCCTGTAATATAAAATTATCCTCCTCTGTATTTATTACCCTGCAGAGTTTAGTGTCATCTGCAAATATTGAAATACTACTCTGTATGCCCCCTACAAGGTCATTAATAAATATGTTAAAGAGAAGCGGCCCCAATACTGACCCCTGTGGTACCCCACTGCTAACCGTGACCCAGTCCGAGTGTGCTCCATTAATAACCACCCTTTGTTTTCTATCCATGAGCCAGTTCTTAACCCACTTACACATATTTTCCCCTATCCCCATTGTTCTCATTTTATGTATCAACCTTTTGTGTGGCACTGTATCAAAAGCTTTTGAGAAGTCCATGTACACTACGTCCACTGCGTTCCCTTGGTCCAGTCCTGAACTTACCCCTTCATAAAAGCTTATCAGATTAGTCTGACAAGAACGGTCCCTCGTAAACCCATGCTGATACTGTGTCATGAGGTTATTCAGCTTCAGATACTCCAATATAGTATCCCTTAAAAAACCCTCCAGGATTTTACCCACAGTAGATGTTAAGCTCACTGGCCTCTAATTTCCAGGTTCAGTTTTTGCCCCCTTTTTGAATATTGGCACCACATTTGCTATACGCCAGTCCTGTGGTACAGACCCAGTTATTATGGAATCTTTAAAGATTAAAAATAATGGTCTATCTATAACTGTACTTAATTCCTGCAGTACTCGGGGGTGTATCCATCCGGGCCCGGGGATTTGTCAACTTTAGTGATTTTTAGACGCCGCCGTACTTCCTGCTGGGTTAAGCAGGTGACATTTAATGGAGAAATTTTTTTATCTCTGATCATGTTATCTGTCATGGGATTTTCTTGTGTAAATACAGTTGAAAAAAAGTCATTTAGCATATTGGCTTTTTCCTCATCCTCATCCACCATTTCACCCAGACTATTTTTAAGGGGACCAACACTATCATTTTTTAGTTTCTTGCTATTTATGTAGTTAAAGAATATTTTGGGATTATTTTTACTTTCTCTGGCAATGAGTCTCTCTGCCTCAATCTTTGCTGTCTTGATTTGCTTTTTACAAAATTTATTCAGTCTTCTGTATTTATTTAATGCCTCATCACTACCTACTTGCTTTAATTCCCTAAACGCTTTCTTTTTGTCCCTTTTTGCGCCCCTTACAGCTCTATTTAGCCATAGTGGTTTCCTCCTAATTCTAGCATGTTTATTCCCATAGGGTATATACTGTGCACAGGTCCTATTCAAGATGCTAATAAACGTCTCCCATTTTCTTTGTGTATTTTTATGTCTCAGGATATCGTCCCAGTTTATTGCACCAAGATCATCTCTCATCCGTTGGAAATTTGCCTTCCTGAAGTTTAGTGTCCTTGTAACCCCTCGACTACACATCTTATTAAAGGATACATGAAAGCTTATTATTTTGTGATCACTATTACCCAAGTGACCCCCAACCCTTATATTTGATATGGGGTCTGGCCTGTTGGATAATATTAGGTCTAGCAGTGCCCCCCTCTTGTTGGGTCCTGAACTAGTTGTGAAAGGTAATTGTCTCTCATAGTTGCCAAAAACTTATTACCTTTGCTGGAACTGCAGGTTTCTGTTCCCCAATGTATTTCAGGGTAGTTGAAGTCCCCCATAATAATGACTTCTCCTTGAGTCGCTGCTTCATCTATTTGCTTTACGAGGATATTCTCTGTTGCTTCCATTATTTTAGGAGACTTATAACAAACCCCTATCAGTAATTTATTATTTTTCCCCCCTCCCCTAATCTCCACCCACAGAGACTCTACATCTTCATTAGATTCACAGATATCACGCAGGATGGGTTTTAAGGATGATTTTACATATAAACACACACCCCCACCTCGCTTATTTTTACGGTCATTTCTAAACAGACTATAGCCCTGTAAATTAACCGCCCAGTCGTGGCTCTCATCCAGCCAAGTCTCAGATATACCCACCATGTCATAATTATGTTCCAACAAAATTAATTCTAATTCCGCCATTTTGTTGGTGAGGCTTCTAGCATTAGTATACATGCACTTTATGTATCTCTCTGAACCTCTATTCTTTCTTAAATTATTAACTGTTCTAACCCCACCCCCACCCCCAATTTCATTATTTGTGCCCAGGTCTCTATCTGCACTGCCTTCCCTCCTATAAAATGAATACCCTCCCCCCTAGTCCCTAGTTTAAAGACTCCTCCAACCTTCTAGCCATTTTCTCCCCCAGCACAGCTGCATCCTCCCCATTGAGGTGCAGCCCGTCCCTAGCATAGAACCTGTAGCCAACTGAGAAGTCGGCCCAGTTCTCCAGGAACCCAAACCCCTCCTTCCTACACCAATTCTTGAGCCACTTATTAACCTCCCTAATCTCCCGTTGCCTCTCTGGTGTGGCACGTGGTACCGGCAGTATTTCAGAAAATACCACGTTGGAGGTCCTTGCTTTAAGCTTGCAGCCTAATTCCCTGAAATCATCTTTAAGGACCTTCCACCTACCTCTTTGTCATTTGTGCCAATGTGCACCATTGTGATGCAGCAGAGTTTGTACAGCCTCCCACAGGTGAGGCTATGATATCCCAGGGCAGGTAGATGTAGTAAAAGGTGGTAATGGTGCTTGGAGATGTAGCTGAGTGTAGTAGGTGATGCAGGAAGAAACTGAGAAACAATCAGCGAGTTGCAGTTTCCAAAGCTTTACTCACAGTTCTGGTGCATGCAGTACAGATGCCCGCTTTGTACTGTGTCCTCCAGGTGAGGGGCTCAGCAAACCCCCAGGTAGATTGGGAAACACCATTCCAGGACTCCTTTTACTGGCCGTCTCACTGTGCTGATTTTCCCACCTTCTATCCTTCCAGCACCTTCACAAACAGTGTCCCAGATTAGCGGCTGCGAATCCTATCGGATAACGTCTTATTTCTGCG
Organism: Oophaga sylvatica; assembly: GCA_033576555.1. Taxonomy (NCBI): domain Eukaryota; kingdom Metazoa; phylum Chordata; class Amphibia; order Anura; family Dendrobatidae; genus Oophaga; species Oophaga sylvatica. The sequence goes on along the minus strand of JARQOD010001923.1, from coordinate 76,466 downwards.
TTCCTTTGATTCTATATAGCTACCTCTCCGGCGAAGATAATTGTGGTAATTGTCTGTGATCCTAAAGTTATCACAGCAGTCGACTTGCTAGCTGAGTCATAAAATCCTCCACTAGGCTAAGAGGTCGAGTTCCCTCTGCGACCTAGTCCCTCTGCCAACAGATCGGGACCGACGGATGGCTCTTTCTCTCTCCGTATGCCTAGGACCCCTTCCTCTCTCTCTCTCCAGAATCTTCTCTTTCTTTCTGCTTCTTTCTCTTCTACTTTCCTCTTTCCACTCTTGGACCGGGATCTTCCTAGCTCCTAGTCCCTTCTGAGTCTCTCTCTAGACTCCTTCCTTTTCCTCTGCAGCCTCCCCTCACTGGGAGCTGCTTCAGTACACGTCCATCTCCTTCCTCTTCCTCCTCCCGACTCTCTAAAACTCTCCTTCTGCTTCCCCAAGCTTCACTCCTCCTTGCTAACTACCAACTGCACCCACCATACACTCCTCACTAACCAGCCTGGCATGAAACCATCCTCCCGAAGGCCACGTCCAGGGTGCTCAGCTGCACTAGTGTGTGTTGGGTGCAGGTGCCAGAGTCCTAGGTGGTGCTCCCTCCCCACCCGAGAACGAAGCATCACACCCTTGGGTGAGGCGTAATACCTCTGTGGCGACTGAACCTTCAGGGGCGCCACATAGGTGTGTGGGTCTGTGAGACTTGTAATGGAGTGCATAGGCTGACAAGCATTTCAGGAATAGGGGGTAACTTTTTAAATAAATAAAGTATTGCCACAAATCTATGGCCTATAATGTTACTGAACACATTCACCATAGTCATGTAGTCTGAGATAAGGAAGAAACATTGCATGAAACCGAGTTAAGAAGTAGGCCCAAATGTAGGTGTGTGGGTCTGTGAGACTTGTAATGGAGTGCATAGGCTGACAAGCATTTCAGGAATGGGGGATACCTTTTGTAATAAATAACGTATTGCCATTACAGCCCCCCTTGGCCAAAATTCTACAGCCTATAATGCAAATCAACACATTCACCCAGGTTATGCAATCTGAGATAAGGAAGAAACATTGCAGGAAACTTAGTTAAGAAGTACGTCCAAATATAGGGGTGTGGGTCTGTGAGACTTGTAATGGAGTGCATAGGCTGACAAGCATTTCAGTAATGGGGGGTACCTTTTTAAATAAAGTATTGCCATCACAGCCACCCTTGGACAAAATTCTACGGCCTATAATGGTACAAAATACATTCACCCTGGTCATCTAGTGGCAGGTAAGTAAGAGACATTGCAGTAAACAGAGTTAAGAAGTAGGCCCAATGAAGGGGTGTGGGTCTGTGAGACTTGTAATGGAGTGCATAGGCTGACAAGCATTTCAGGAATGTGGGGACCTTTTGAAATAAATAACGTTTTGCCATCACAGCCCCCCTTGGCCAAAAATCAACAGCCTATAAATCTACAGAACACATTCACCCAGGTCATGAAGTCTGAGATAAGGAAGAAACATTGCAGGAAACTTAGTTAAGAAGTAGGCCCAAATGTACAGTCATGGCCAAAAGTTTTGAGAATGACACAAATATTAATTTTTACAGTCTACTGCTTCACTTTTTCTAATGGCAATTTGCATATACTCCAGAATGTTATAAAGAGTGATCAGCTTAACAGCAATTACTTGCAAAGTCAATATTTGGCTAGAAAATGAACTTTATCCCCCAAAACACATTTCAACATCATTGCAGCCCTCCCTTAAAAGGACCAGCTAACCTCTTTTCAGTGATTGCTCCATTAACACAGGTGTGGGTGTTGATGAGGACATGGCTGGAGATCAATCTGTCATGATTAAGTAAGAATGACACCACTGGACACTTTAAAAGGAGGCTGGTGCTTGGCATCATTGTTTCTCTTCTGTTAACCATGGTCATCTCTAAAGAAACACGTGCAGTCATCATTGCAATGCACAAAAATGGCCTAACAGGGAAGAGTATTGCAGCTAGAAAGATTGCACCTCAGTCAACAATCTATCGCATCATCAAGAACTTCAAGGAGAGAGGTTCCATTGTTGCCAAAAAGGCTTCAGGGCGCCCAAGAAAGACCAGCAAGCGCTAGGACCATCTCTTAAAAGTGTTTCAGCTGCGGGATCGGGCTACCAGCAGTGCCGAGCTTGCTCAGGAATGGCAGCAGGCAGGTGTGAGTGCATCTGCACGCACTGTGAGGCGGAGACTCTTGGAGCAAGGCCTGGTCTCAAGGAGGGCAGCAAAGAAGCCACTTCTCTCCAGAAAAAACATCATGGACAGACTGATATTCTGCAAAAGGTACAGGCAATGGACTGCTGAGGACTGGGGTAAAGTTATTTTCTCTGATGAATCCCCTTTTCGATTGTTTGGGACATCATGAAAACGCCTCATTCAGAGAAGACAAGGTGAGCGCTAACACCAGTCTTGTCTCATGCCAACTGTTAAGCATCCTGAAACCATTCATGTGTGGGGTTGCTTCTCAGCCAAGGGAATCGGCTCTCTCACAGTCTTGCCTAAAAACACAGCCATGAATAAAGAATGGTACCAGAATGTCCTCCAAGAGCAACTTCTCCCAACCCTCCAAGAGCAGTTTGGCGATCAACAATGCCTTTTCCAGCATGATGGAGCACCTTGCCATAATTTTGGGTCCATGGCCTGGAAACTCCCCAGATCTTAATCCCGTTGAGAACTTGTGGTCAATCATCAAGAGACGGGTGGACAAACAAAAACCTAAAAATTCTGACAAAATGAAAGCATTGATTGTGCAAGAATGGACTGCTATCAGTCAAGATTTGGTCCAGAAGTTGATTGAGAGCATGCCAGGGAGACTTGCAGAGGTCCTGAACAAGAAGGGTCAACACTGCAAATATTGACTTGCTGCATTAACTCATTCTAACTGTCAATATAAGCTTTTGTTACTCATATGTTTGCAATTATTATATTTCTGTCTGTGATAAAAACATCTGTCAAACACACATAAAAACCAGAGGGCAGCAGATCGTGTGAAAATATAATATTTGTGTCATTCTCAAAACTTTTGGCCATGACTGTAGGGGTGTGGGTCTGTGAGACTTGTAATGGAGTCCATAGGCTGACAAGCATTTCAGGATTGGGGGGTACCTTTTTAAATAAATGAAGTCTTGCCATCACAGCGCCCCTTGGCCACAAACCAACGGCCTATAAAGCTACAGAACACATTTACCCAGGTCATGTAGTCTGAGTTAAGGAACAAACATTGCAGGAAACGGAGTTAAGAAGTAGGCCCAATGTATGGGGTATGGGTCTCTAACTTGTCATGGAGTGCATAGGCTGACAAGCATTTCAGTAATTGTGGGTACCTTTTTTAATAAATAAACTATGGCCATCACAGCCCCACCTTGGCCAAAAATCAATGGCTTATAATGCTACAGAACACATTTACCCAGGTCATGTAGTCTGAGATAAGGAAGAAACATTGCAGGAAAGGGAGTTAAGAAGTAGGCCCAAATGTAGGGGTGTGGGTCTCTGAGACTTGTAATGGAGGGCCTAGGCTGATAATTATTTCACCGATGGGAGGTATTTTTTCAAATAAATAAAGTATTGCCATCACAGCCCCCCTTTGGCAAAATTCTACAGCTTATAATGGTACAAAACACTTTCTCCCTGGTCATGTAGTCGTGGACAATGAGGAGACACAATGAGAAATCATAGTTAAATAAAACAACTAAATTACTATTGTGAAGGCACGTATGAAAGAAAATAACAAAAGGTAGGTGCGAACACAGGTTCATAGATATGAAACCAGAATGTGTTTGACGAGATATGTTTGGCCCTATCAACAGCTCAGAGTAAGTGATATAAATATAAATATTATATAATACCATTGCCAAAAACAGAGTGACTTTTGCATAACACAATCCCTTCCACCTGTTGTTCTACTGGTTGTGGATGATTATGATAAGAAGGAGGCTAATAGCAAACAGACCAACTCAGGAAGCGGATACCCATGTGTGGTTGTGAACAAGTGCCTGAGAATACACCTCTCCAAAAAAGAGAATTCAGTTAAGGTTCTATTTCGGTGTTTTCATTTGGAGGTGTACAGAAGTCTTGGCCAATCCAGCCCTTGTTCATTTTGATAAGAGGCAGCCTGTCAGCATTGTCAGTTGACAGGCCGATTCGCTTATCTGTTATAATTCCCTCAGCAGCACTAAAAACCTGCTCTGACAGAACGCTAAGCAGACAAGGACCTCCAAGGCGTAGAGAGCCAGTTCATGCCACATGTCCAGCTTGGATGCCCAATAATTAAAAGGCACAGAGGAATCCCAGAGGACGTTTGTACGATCTGCAAGGTACTCCCTCACATCTTCCCAAACATTGAACTTCTTGTGCCACCACCCTTGCCTCTGTGGCGGCACGATGGGAGGGTCTCAGAAAATTTTCCCAGGACTTTGCCATTGTTCCCCTGCCAGACCTGGATTGTACTTCTGTGTCTATCGCTTGGACTCCTTGACTGTACAACAAACTCTGACGTCAGCTGCCAGCGTTCTCACTTGGGAATGCACCATTTTTAGAGCCCTGTCTGACTCTGGAATAAGAACTTGAAAATTTTCCTTGTAGCGTGGGTCTAACAGTATCATCAACCAGTAATGAGTGTCACCGAAAATTGTTGTAATGCGAGGGTCACTGCAAACGCAGCGCGACATAAAGTCAGCCATGTGTGCCAGACTACTAAAAGGCATGCCTTCCATGTCCTCGTCAACAGTACGAATCACTATGGCGTCCTCCTCCTCATTCTCATACTCCTCCTCCCTGTCCTCAAGCCATCCCCATTGAACAGACAGTATGACAGCTGTGCTTGTACTACCGGCTACAGCGCATGAAAGTAGCTCCTGTTCTTCCTCCTCCTCCTCTTCATTGTCTACCAATCCATCTTGCGACGACATGACGATGGGCTGAGTGTAATCACCTGGTATGTTTCCTGGCTCATTGTCCTCGTGCTCTTCCTGCAATGCATCCTCTTTCATTGTGAGCAGAGAGTTTTTCACAATGTTGAGAAGCGGGATGGTGATGCTAATTATGGAATCATCGCCGCTCACCTTCTTGGTGCACTCCTCAAAGTTCTGCAGGATGGTAGATATGTCTGACATCCATGTCCACTCCTGAGGTCTTATATGTGGAGTCTGACCTGAATATCGACGGCCTTGTTGAAGCTGGTACTCAACAACTGCCCTCTTCTGCTCACAAATCCTTACCAACATATGCAGTGTAGAGTTCCAACGGGTGGGGACATCACACACCAGTCGGTGAGCCAGAAGCTGCAAATGCTGTTGAAGTACAGCAAGGGTGGCTGAAGCTGTTGCTGACTTTCAAAAATGGGCAGACATATGGCGTACTTTCAACAGCAGATCCTGCAGCTCTAGGTAGCTTTTCATAAAACGTTGAAACACGAGGTTAAGCACAAGGGCCAAGCAAGGTACGTGTGTGAGCTGACCTTGCCTCAGGGCCGCCACCAGGTTCCAGCCATTGTCACACACGACCATGCCTGGCTGAAGGTTCAGCTGAGTCAGCCAAATATCTGACTGCTCCATCAGCGCTGTCCACAACTCTTCTGCATTATGCGGTTTGTCACCTATGTAGATTAGCATCAGCACATCCTGTTGACACTTGGCTGAGGCAGTGCTGCAGTGCTTCCAGCTTCTGACTGATGTGTTCATTTCAGAGATGGAGGCTGAAGAAGAGGAGGAGGAGGAGGAAGTGCAGGAGCTGTAGACTGTGGAGGCTGTTGTGAATACTCTGGAGGCGACTTCTGAGCTGGGGCTCACTCCGGTGGCTGCTGAGGGTAATGAACTAATTGCTGAATGGCCTTCAGTTATCTCTGAATGGTCTGATATAAGTGACTTGAGTTCCCATCAGCCTTGCTGGTAATCATTTGTTCTTCCTGGTTTTGCTTGGAGCTCAGCTTGCATTCCTGTTCTCTTTCAGATAAGTGATTTGCTGTTAAGGGCCTGCGGAACGCACCTAATAGATATTAAGGAGAGGTGCGTTCGCAGCCCGGGGTCCACCGTTCAGGCAGAGCCTGCTGCAAGTAAGATGGCGTAAATAGGTAGTATGAGCGAACTCTGTTATCCCGCAGAGTTGCAGATGTAAACGCCATAGCACTATATGGCGATATAAGCGGACTATTAATTCACAGAGCCGCTGTACAAAGACTGTGTCCTGTTAGACTCACAGGGAACACAGATGACTGCTAAGCGGATTGCAGTCTGTGGTCATTCAAACAGAACCCAAGCAGTAAACTCTTCACCGGAGTAGCCAGTATTCTAATGGCGTTTTCAGCTGAGCCCTGAACACGTGCATACAATCTCCTCACCGGAGGTGCCGGTATTATAGGGGCTTATTTCAGCCAGACCTAACCACAAGCATACATGACCACACTGGCGCAAGCACGTAACAGATTTGATACTAGCGCACGGCCGTGCGGTAAGGACAGCCATTTTTAGCAGCCACGAGAAAAAGACCTTCCATGAAGGCCCAATGGGAACCTGCTTCAGAACATCAACAGCCACAGGACCTTCCTGAAGGACCAATAGGAGTGGCAGCTGTATCTGAGCATGTGACCCCTGATCTCCAATGGGAGATCTTGCCCTGGGCATGCTCAGATGAAGCAACAAAGGACTTAGTCGTAAAGACGTCTGCTCGCCGCTGACCAGTACTGGCTACAATAGCAGAACCTGAAGAGGCAGCAGCAAGTCTCTGCACAGTATTAGATCAGGCGAGACGCTGGGGTTGACTTCTTTGCTGAGCAGGCTCCACTGCAGCCGGAGATAGATGGGGGACACAGCAGGACTGGTTCAAGACTCCCCTTGTGCAGGAACTCGAACCCTAACATTTGCTATTTTTTTTCCTCTTGTTGGATTTTCCTTGCCTGTTTTGCTGTTTGCAGGGGACTGCAGTCTGGTCCCCTTTTGGGGTCTGGCGCTGCAATTGTGCTCATTTTGTATTTTCACTTTTGCTCTGTTCCTTTGTACTTTTTTTGCTGAATTGCTGTGTGTTACACCAGAGATCTGATTTAGGTGGTAGAGATCGTATGATCTCAGGTTTTTTTGTTAATCAGAAGTGTTGGTATTTTTGTCAAGGTTTTTTTGGGTTGCAGTCAGAATTCTTTCCTATACTTTTCTTTCTAGACAGATTGGACCCCAGCGTTTGCTCATTCTATTTTCTGTCTGTGTCCATATTTTCTTCTTGTCTAACCGCCATTTCATGTTTGGGGGCTTCCTATATCTTTGGGGGATCTTCTCCGGGGCAGATAGCTTTCATCTTTCTGCCTTTAGGTGTAGTTATCTCTCTGGCTGTGAAGAGGCGTCTAGGATATCACCGTAGGTACGCTCCACGGCTACTTCTAGTGTGGTGGTTAGTTTAGGGTACTGCAGTCCAATAGTTTCCAGCCTCTCTGGTGTATTACTACTTTTGCTATTTTTGCAATTTCTCCTCAGCTACCGAAACATAACAGTATTTCCGGCCAAACTGAAAATTATATGGTACTCACAGAAGGGAAAAAAAGTACTCTGCTTGTTGCATTTTTGTCCCTCTTTTTCTCTGGGTGCTGAGGAGGAATTTTTTTTTTCTCAATGGAGTTTGCACAGTTGTCTGGCCGTGTGGAGAAGCTTGCCACTGAGGTTCGGATTATTGCTACCTATCTTGCTAGGTTGCCGATTGTGGAACCTAGGATCCCCATACCAGATTTATTTTTGGGGGATCGGTCTAAATTTCTGAATTTCAAAAATAACTGTAAGTTGTTTTTTGCCTTAAAGCCTAAGTCCTCAGGGAACGCAGCACAGCAGGTTCAAATTGTCATCTCTCTGCTGCGCGGCGACCCTCAGGATTGGGCTTTTTCCCTGACACCTGGGGATCCTGTTTTGAATGATGTTGATGTATTTTTTCAGGCTCTGGGGTTATTGTACGATGAACCTAATGTCACTGATCAAGCTGAAAAGACCTTGTTGGCATTAAATCAGGGTCATGAAGACGCTGAGCTATACTGTCAGAAATTCCGAAAGTGGGCAGTCCTGACCAAATGGAATGATTATGCTTTGGCAGCCCTTTTTCGGAAAGGTCTGTCAGAAAATGTAAAGGACGTTATTGTGGGATTCTCTGTTCCCTCTGGTCTCAATGATTCTATGTCTTTGGCTATTCAAATTGACAGACGTTTGCGTGAGCGCAGAGGTATGCATGAGATAGCATTGCCTTGTGTGCCAGCTCCTGAGCCCATGCAGTGTGATGGAGTGACTTCTGGGGCTCAGCGTCATGAGTTTTGAAAGCGCAATAGGTTATGTTTCTACTGTGGTGACGCCTCTTATGCTATTTCCGTCTGCCCTAAGCGGGGAAGATGTTTTGCGCGCTCAGTTGTCATGGGTAGCGTTCAGACTAAATTTCTGTTGACTGTTACCCTGATTTGCTCCCTGTCCACATTTTCGGCTCAGGCTTTTGTTGATTCAGGAGTAGCTATTAACCTGATGGATTTTGACTTTGCCAAAAGTTATGGGTTTCCCATGATACCCCTGTGGAAGTCTATTCCCCTACTGGGCATTGATTCTACCCCTTTGGCGGAGATAAAACCCCAGTTTTCTACTCAGGTGATAATGAGGGTTGAAACAGATCATCAGGAGAGCTGTAAATTTCTGGTGTTGCATAATCTGCATGACATTATTGTACTGGGTTTCCCTTGGTTACAGACTCATAATCCTGTTTTGGATTGGAAATCTGTGTCTGTGACCAGTTGGGGCTGCCAATGTGTTAATACTGACACTCCTGTTTTTTCTGCCTCTCTCCAGTCTCAGGATGTCCCTGATAATTTGATGGATTTTTCTGATGTGTTTAGTGAAAGTAAGTCGCATCCTTACCTCCTCACAGGAGCTATGATTGCACTATTGAGTTAGTGTCTGGTGGTAAATTTCCTAAAGGTCGCCTTTTTAATTTATCTGTACCTAAACACTATGCTATGCAATCTTATATCAAGGAGTCTTTGGAGAAAGGTCATATCAGACCATCCTCTTCACCCTTGGGCGCCCTTTTTTTCTTTGTGGCCAATTAGGATGGTTCATTGAGGCCGTGTATTGATTATCGCCTCCTGAATAAGTTCACTGTGAAATATCAATATCCGTTACCCTTGATTTCTGACCTATTTTCCAGAGTGAAAAGTGCGAGTTGGTTTACCAAGCTTGACCTCAGGGGGGCGTATAACCTTATTTGCATTAAGCACAGGGATGAATGAAAGATGGCATTTAATACGCCAGAGGGGCATTTTGAGTACCTAGTGATGCCTTTTGGGCTCACTAATGCCCTTCCATCTTCCAATCCTTCATGAATGATATTTTCAGGGATTTTGTGGATCAATTTCTGATCGTTTATTTGGATGATATCTTGATTTTCTCCTACGACTGGGACTCTCATGTGAAACATGTTCGGACTGTGTTCCAGATTTTGAGAGAGAATGCTCTGTATGTGAAGGGATCAAAGTGTCTTTTTGGCGTACAGAAGGTCTCATTTCTGGGATTCATTTTGTCTCCGTCTGTTATTGAAATGGACCCTGTCAAGGTTCAGGCCATCTGTGATTGGGTTCAACCTACTTCATTAAAGGCTCTTCAGAGATTTTTGGGTTTTGCCAATTTTTATCGTAAATTTATTGGTAATTTCTCCGGTATTGTTAAACCATTAACTGATTTGACCACAAAGGGTTCCAATGTGGTGAATTGGTCTCCTGAGGCAGTTTCTGCGTTTCAGGAACATAAGCAGAGATTAATTTCTGCTCCTGTTCTACGGCAGCCTGATGTTTCCCTGCCGTTTCAGGTGGAGGTTGATGCCTCTGAGATTGGGGCAGGTGCCGTTTTGTCCAAAAGGGATCCAGAGACCTCTAAGAGTAACCCTTGTGCCTTTTTCACTCGAAAATTTTCTCCAACTGAATGTAATTATGACGTGGGTAATCGGGAGTTATTGGCCATGAAGTGGGCCTTTGAAGAGTGGAGACATTGGCTGGAAGGAGCCAAACATCATGTGGTGGTCCTCACGGACCATAAGAACCTGGTTTATCTCTACAGGCCAGGTGGGCCTAGTTTTTCACACATTTTAATTTTGTGGTTTCTTTTCTTCCGGGCACTAAGAATGTTAAGGCGGATGCCCTCTCGATGAGTTTCTTTGCGGATTTTTACCATGTTTTCGTCAAGCCCCTAACTTTAGGGATTCCCTAGTTAGGGCCGACATTGGGCCCAGCAGACAACATATCATATCAGACATTTGCTGCAACATCCTAAGAATGGCACCTTCCTTTGCCTGAGCTGTACTCAGTGCAATAATGTACAAAGGGGTGACAAGATTCATCACCCCTACACAGGTAAGTCCTACAATATCCAGGGTTATTTCACCTGTAATACCTCTTATATGGTCTATGTTATAAAATGTCCCTGTGGTCTCCTTTATGTAGGCAAAATCATTCAGCCAGTAAAATATCGGATATCGAAGCATAAATCCACGATTCGTTGTAATAATCTATTGCTTCCGATTCCTTATCATTTTATCTCCCGGGGCCACAAAATAGCTCAACTTAGATTCCAGGTCTTGGAACACGTGCCACAGCCCAGGAGGGGGGGAGACCGTGTCAAACAAGTCAAGAGGCGTGAGGCCTTTTGGATCCATACTTTGGATACCTTGTCTCCCAAGGGCCTCAATAGGGAGTACGAGTTGCTTTATTTTATGTAAATTATGTCCCACTTGGACCAGCGTCATATGTTTAGTTCATTAATAATTACCTTGCATATCCGACATCCTCTTTATTTGGCGAGTTCTCACTTACAATGCTATATCTGAAACATCATTATTTTTACTTTATTTCATATTATACTACTATACCCCATTTTTCTGTGTTCTGTTTTGTAACATTAATTACCATATTTGTATCCATACTGCTTCAGATTTACTAACATCCATTCTCTGTTTTCCTCTAGAGTCATTTGTATTAACCTTCTTATCAAATCACTCACTGGAAACACACACCGCATAATATATAGTTGCTTCTATCCTAATATTCACTGCACAATCCTCCTCCCTCTCTCCGTCATGAGAGACCGCCTCTTCTAATGCTGGAATGCACCAGGGGACTGTGGAACACACCACCATCTTCTCCCTGTGATGTCACTGTGGGCCCGCCTCTGTGCCGCCGTCCGATTGGTCCATTACACTCTCCTATCCCTCCCCTTCCTTACTTCAACCAGGAAGTGCTGCGGTCACACCAGCGACCGACAAGCGGTGGATACCGCGTCCTGAGCGCACGACGGTGTGACGCAGCGCACTTCCTTCTCCTCTCCTTAAGGTTGGCTCATTATATCCATGATATACTGGTACTATCTTCACTGTTCTATACGGCCACATTATTTATGAGTGCATTTTGTCTTTAGACTGGCTGCACAGGTTGCCTTACAGTGACACAAGTAGCTTTGGTATGTTACCTCACTCCACTCATGGCTTGTTAAACACTATGGTTCTTATTATAAACCACACTCCCTCCTATTTCTTTATATATAGCCTTCTCCATAAGGGCACACATCAGGATTTGTCCATTGGTCCATCTTTCTGAGCAGTACAATTTATAGGGTAAGTTTACCTCTTTCATTTCTGTGAATCTCACCATACTGGTTTTGCTGTTGATTTACCATTTACACCGGTTCTTTGAAGTCTGTTACCTGGTTACTTGATGTACTCATGTTATTAACTCAATTTGCCTATCGCATGGTATCTATTGTATATACTTTTGTTCTGTTTTTTTATAATTTTCACTTTATATTTCTTTCTTATTGTCATTCTATTGTAGTAGCTGATGAAGGTCATGTGACCGAAAAATTCCCTATTGTACTACTATTATCTGGACACCATTAAAATTTCTCATAATTTTTGCAATCTACCTAAGTTGAGTGCGGAGTTGATATTTTATTATATACTAGCTGAAGAGCCCGGCGCTGCCCGTGCATAGTAATTAACTACGGTTAGTTATAACAAATTATAATGATTATATCTATTGTGGTGTAATGACCCCTGATGCAGCTAGGGGGCACTGTGTATGGCCCTCGGGATATGCATGGAAGCATGTGATGGATGGATGGTATGTATCACAGAGGTGGATGGCCCTGTGATGGAAGCCTGGATATGTTTTGGTTCAGCAGATCTACTGCTGAGTTGTGCTATACATTGGGAGGCTTCCAGGTGACTTGGAGAGCTGGGCGGGTCCAGTCACCTACAAACCCACCCAAGGGCTATGTGTCTGAATACCCGGGATAAAACCTGTATGTAATGGTGTGTATCTGAAGGACCTGTGATGAGGTCATGACCAGGTGACCTAACCATGTGATCCTGACCTCATCTGTGGGTGGGGTTACACCTATGTAACAGAAGTGTGTTTGGCACCTGAGAGAGTGTGTGGGAGTCTGCAGTGTGGACAGACTTCCATGTGTCCCGGCGGGACATCACTGAGAGGTCTCTGTGTCTGAGGAGTGAGGCTCCAGGCAGGAGCTGAAACATTGAAGATTTGTATTGCCTGTGACTGTGAGGTTTATGATGTAATAAACCTGATGATTTTTTGCATAAGAAAAGTGTCTCCTGATTACCTCTGAAGCAGCCGAGTGAGTGAAACCTTACACTATATATATAAAGCTGAGTGTAGAGCCTCACCCACTCTGCATAGCCACATTCACTGTAATATCCCACACAATCCTGTCAGCCAGAGCTACCTGACTACTACCCCTAATATCCCACATCGTCCCGTCCGCAAGAGCCACCGGGCAATTACCACTAATATCCCACATCATCCCGACACTGCTGCCAGACTACTACCCCTGATATCCCACATCATTTCGTCAGCCAGAGCAACCAGACTACTACCCTTAATATCCCACATCGTCCCGTCAGCCAGAGCCACCGGACTACTACACCTAATATCCCACATCGTCCTGTCAGCCAAAGCCACCGGACTTCTACCCCTAATATCCCACATCGTCCCGTCAGCCAGAGCCACCGGACTACTACCCCTAATATCCCACATCGTCCCGTCAGCCAGAGCCACCGGACTACTACCCTAATATCCCACATCGTCCTGTCAGCTAAAGCCACTGGACTACTAATATCCCACATCATCTCGTCAAAGCCACCGGACTACTAATATCCCACATCATCCCATCAGCCAGAGCCACCGGACTACTACCCCTAATATCCCACATCATCCAGTCAGAACCACCGGACTACTAATATCCCACATCATCCCATCAGCCAGAGCCACCGGACTACTACCCCTAATATCCCACATCGTCCCGTCAGCCAGAGCCACAGGACTACTACCCCTAATATCCCACATCATCCCGTCAGCCAGAGCCACCGGACTACTACCCCTAATATCCCACATCATCCAGTCAGAACCACCGGACTACTAATATCCCACATCATCCCATCAGCCAGAGCCACCGGACTACTACCCGTAATATCCCACATCATCCCCTCAGCCAGAGCCACAGGACTACTACCCTAATATCCCACATCATCCCGTCAGCCAGAGCCACCGGACTACTACCCCTAATATCCCACATCGTCCCGTCAGCCAGAGCCACCGGACTACTACCCCTAATATCCCACATCATCCCGTCAGCCAAAGCCACCGGACAACTACCCCTAATATCCCATATCATCCCGTCAGCCAGAGCTACTGGACTACTACCCCTAATATCCCACATCATCCGGTCAGCCAGAGCCACCGGACTACTACCCTTAATATCCCACATCATCCAGTCAGAACCACCGGACTACTAATATCCCACATCATCCCATCAGCCAGAGCCACCGGACTACTACCCCTAATATCCCACATCGTCCCGTCAGCCAGAGCCACAGGACTACTACCCCTAATATCCCACATCATCCGGTCAGCCAGAGCCACTGGACTACTACCCCTAATATTCCACATCATCCCGTTGGCCAGAGCCACCAGACTACTACCCCTAATATCCCACATCATCCTGTCAGCCAGAGCCACCGGACTACTACCCCTAATATCCCACATCATCCCGTTGACCAGAGCCACCAGACTACTACCCCTAATATCCCACATCGTCCCGTCACAGCCGCCAGACTACTACCACTAATATCCCACATCATTCTATCAGCCATAGTCACCGGACAACTACCCCTAATATCTCACATGATCCCATCAGCCATAGCCACCGGACAACTACCACTAATATCCCACATTATCCCGTCACAGCTGCCAGACTTCTACCCCTAATATCCCACATCATCCCGTCAGCCAGAGCTACTGGACTACTACCCCTAATATCCCACATCATCCGGTCAGCCAGAGCCACCGGACTACTACCCTAATAACCCACATCATCCCGTCACAGCCGCCAGACTACTACCACTAATATCCCACATCATCCCGTCAGCCAGAGCTACTGGACTACTACCCCTAATATCCCACATCATCGGTCAGCCAGAGCCACCGGACTACTACCCCTAATAACCCACATCATCCCGTCACAGCCGCCAGACTACTACCACTAATATCCCACATCATCCTATCAGCCATAGTCACCGGACAACTACCACTAATATCTCACATCATCCCGTCACAGCCGCCAGACTACTACCCCTAATATCCCACATCATCCATCAGCCTGGGGTTAGAACCAGAGTGCTGAGTGGAATGGCCCTAACTTCCATACCGGGGATCCCTTTCAGAGAGGCCTGGGGTCAAAACCAAAGCGCTGGATGAATTTGCCCTGACTTCCATACAAATGATCCCTTTAAGAGAGGCCTGGAGTCAGAACCAGAGCGCTTATTGGAATTGCCCTAACTTCCATATTAATGATTAGAGATGAGCGACTTTCCCTTTTTTCGGGTCGAGTCGGGTTTCACGGAATCCGACTTTCTCAAAAGTCGGGTCGCGTGAAATCGGCCGACTATCGCGAAAAGTCGGTGGGTCGACCGAAACACGAAACCCAATGCAAGTCAATGGGGAAGCAAAGTCGTCAGGGAGTGGAGGACAGTAAACACCTACAGTGCCCATTTCAATGGCAACAACAACAATCATTATTACTTAAGCTTGGCAACCTTCATTAACTTTATAATAGTTACGCATTGAAAAATGGGGGTTATTTGGCACAACTTGTGGGGGGGGGTAGGGATGGATCCCATTTTTCTTGAGCTCAGGGACAAAGAGTGTCAGTTGGTCTGTTTACCACATACCACAATTCATGATGGTCCGATACGGCACAGAAATATCGGTACAGTACAAGGAAAAATACTTCCTTTGTTACATGACATGACTGATATCTATGTTACAATCTACAATAGCTCAAAAAACGGACACTATATTCCTCCATACAGTATTAAGGCCACCACATAGTGCGCCATACAGAATAATGAGCCCCATATAATGCTCCATACTGAATAGGCTCCATATGATGCCTCATACCCTATATGATGCCCCCTAAATAATGAACCCCATATGATTCTCCAGGATATGATTGGCCACATGGATGATGCTCCAGTGTATGATGGGCCCAAATCAAGCTCCATATATAATGGGCCCCTTAATTAATGTTCCAGTGTGTAATGGGCCACGTTAATGCTGCTCCAGTGTCTGCTGTCCCCCATTTACAATGCTTCAGTATATGATGAGCCCCATGGATGCTGCTCCAGTCTGTGATCTGCCCCATTGAAAATGCTCCTGTATATGATGGGCCCCATGGCTGCTGCTCCACTGTGGTATGGGCCAAAATCATGGCCCATATATAATGGGCCCAATTACTCATTATCCAGTGTATGATGGGCCCCGTAAATATTGCTCCAGTGTCTGCTGTCCCCCATTTACAATGCTTCAGTATATGATGGGCCCCATAAATGCTGCTCCAGTCTGTGATCTGCCCCATTTAAAATGCTTCTGTATATGATGGGCCCCATGGATGATGCTCCAGTGTGCTATGGGCCAAAATCATGGTCCATATATAATGGGCCCAATTATTCATGATCCAGTGTATAATGGGCCCCGTAAATGCTGCTCCAGTGTCTGCTGTCCCCCATTTACAATGCTACAGTATATGATGGGCCCCATGGCTGCTGCTCCACTGTGGTATGGGCCAAAATCATGGTTCATATATAATGGCCCCAATTATTCATGATCCAGTGTATAATGGGCCCCATAGATGCTGCTCCAGTGTCTGCTGTCCCCCATTTACAATGCTCCAGTATATGATGGGCCCCATGGCTGCTGCTCCACTGTGGTATGGGCCAAAATCATGGTTCATATATAATGGCCCCAATTATTCATGATCCAGTGTATAATGGGCCCCATAGATGCTGCTCCAGTGTCTGCTGTCCCCCATTTACAATGCTTCAGTATATGATGGGCCCCATGGCTGCTGCTCCACTGTGGTATGGGCCAAAATCATGGTTCATATATAATGGCCCCAATTATTCATGATCCAGTGTATAATGGGCCCCATAGATGCTGCTCCAGTGTCTGCTGTCCCCCTTTTACAATGCTCCAGTATATGATGGGCCCCATGGCTGCTGCTCCACTGTGGTATGGGCCAAAATCATTGTTCATATATTTTGGGCCCAGTTATTCATGATCCAGTGTATAATGGTCCCCTTGGATGCTGCTCCAGTGTCTGCTGTCCTCTATTTACAATGCTCCAGTATGTGATGGGCCCCATGGATGCTGCTCCAGTCTGTGATCTGCCCCATTGAGAATGCTCCTGTATATGATGGACCCCATGGATGATGCTCCAGTGTCTTATGGGCCAAAATAATGCTCCATATATCATGGGTATAGATGAGCTGTGTTCGAAGCGAACTGTTCGCCAATCTCAAATTCGAGCTGTTTTGGGCGGTGTTCGAGCCATTCGACGAACCCAAACGATTTTGAAAAAATTTGGCTGTTCGAGGTTATGTTCGATAACTGTTCGTGCACCTAAATCGTCACTGGATTTTTTCGCAGTTATGCTGAGAATCATTGTTAATACACATTTTGAGTGTCCAGCGTGGCGGGGGGAGGGGCACGGCATGGATCTCTGCAGAGATAATGAAGATCTCCATTTTTTTTTTCTTTACCGCATTTCCAGTGAGCGGTGCAGTCTGTCAGCTTATCATCAGCGCACACGGAGCGAAGTGTTTTTTTTTCACACAAACAAGGGCATGTGTCATTGGCTGTGTAGGTCACATGTCCTTGCCCTATAAGATCCAGCCATTTCCTTCCTTGCCACCATTTTCTCAGTGCTGCAGCTCAGTGTTAGGGCTCATACTCACTTGCTGGGAAAAAATCGGTCAGTTTTCAGGATGGTCCGATTATGTGCAATTGACATGCGATTTGTGCAAACAACTCCACAGTTGTCAGTTAGGTAACCACCAAAATGAGTGGCAAAAGGCCTGCTGCTGGTGGAAAGGGGAATAGGCGTGTTGACAAGGGAAAAAATGTTGTGTCCGTGAGGTAGGTGTTAAAGCAATAGTAACATCTGCAGAAGAAAGACCATCTTCCAGCCAAACTAAGATGTCTACTTCTTTTAGTGGACAATGTGGTACGATCCCTTTCTTACGGGCACGCCCATGGCTACAAATTTCAGATGAGGCACAACAAAAAAAGGTGCTTCAACAGATATCAAGTGCTCCTTTAAGTCGGCTCTCCACCTCAACTTCAACAACACAAAAAGTCCAGTCCTCAGAGGTGTCACCCCAATCGCACTTGCTTCCTCACAGCTCCCAAGTCTCCAACTGCCCGTCTGAGTATGGGGTAGAAAAGATGGTTGAGTCTGCAGAGCTGTTTACTCATACTATAGCCTGGGAATCAGAGGTCATCTGCACAGCTTTTGTGAATCCAGACGAGGAAATGATCTGTACTGATGCCAAGAATGTTTGAGTCTGATCCAGGACCAGATGAAGAAGGTTAGAGCATAATGTAGACCCTCGTTCCCAAACTGTAACTCCTGTTGGTGGAGACAATGAGGAAGACAATGATGAGACTCAAACACCAGATGTGAGCGACAATTTGAGTTTTGTGTCAGGGCAGGAAGAGGTTGGCTCTGAGGACGACGGGGGTGAGAACACACAGGGTGATGATGACGAGGTTGTAGAACCCACAGTCAGACAGTCGATGAGGTCAGCAGAGGAGGTGGAGGAGGATTTGAGTGACGACGAGGTCAGGGTGCACCTTCCTGGACAGACGTAGTACTGGAAGCATGTCACCAACTGCATCCTCAATCACAACTCTGCCTCTGACCACAAGTCAAGGTGGCTCTTCAGGTCGCATGGGTTCTAAGCCTTGCATAGCCTGGGCATTTTTTAACATCGATAAGGATGACCCAACTCGTGTTATCTGTAACATTTGTGACCAAAAGCTGAGTAGAGGCCTAAAAATCCATAGTTTAAGTACTTCATGCATGAACCGTCACATGGATATGAAGCATAAGTTGCAGTGGCAAGCTCACTGTGCTACAATTCGGCCTAGCGGACCTGCCCAACCACCGTCTGGCCCATCTTGTGCATCTGCGACCGCGGCCTCTTCATCCTCTGTGACTGGGGGGACAGCAGTCAGACCTGGCACCTCTTTATCAGCAACAGCCAGTCAGATTGGCAGGTCATCAGATCATTTGGAAGTGGAAGCACCAGCTGGTGTTGAGCGCTCTCTGACATCGAGAGCACCACCTTTGGATCAACACAACCTAAGTTTTGTGCCTGCATCTTCCTCACAGACCGTCAGTTGTCCGGGGACACCCTACTCAACCCCGTATACGCACAACAGCCAGCCCTCAGATGTGTACAAGTAAAAGACAATTTCCTCCTAGCCATGAGAAAGCTAAGAGGTTGAATTTCACTATCTGCAAGCTCTTGGCTACAGAAATGCTGCCTTTCTGCCTTGTGGACACAGAGGATTTTTGAGCCCTTATGTCCGTCGCAGTGCCCCAGTACCAAATGCCCAGTCGGCACTACTTCTCAAAGAAAGGTGTGCCTGCGCTCCACCAGCATGTTGCACACAACATCACCGCTTCTTTGAGAAACTCAGTGTGTGACAGGGTGCATTTCACAACAGACACTTGGATGAGTCGGCATGGACAGGGGCGTTACATGTCGCTGACTGGGCACTGGGTAACTATGGTGACAGCAGGACAAGGGGCTGCTGTCCAAGTGTTGCCGTCACCACGAGTTGTGCATCAATCCTCTTTATCTCGAAGTTCCTCCACTGCTTCTGCCTCCTCAAGCTCCTCTCGGTCCTACATCTGCACCCTAAGCCTGTCTGGTAATGCCACGGGCTTTCTAACTGCGCAGAAGGGATCCTGCAGCACACCTCCTTGCTATGCTGGCAGAAGGGCTCAACGTAATCAGGCGGTTTTTACGTTGAAATGTCTGGGAAAAGTGACTCACACAGCTGAGGAGTTGTGGTCAGCTCTGGAAAACCAGTTTCATGAATGGTTGTCTCCACTGGACCGGCAACCAGGGAAGGCCATGTGCGACAATGCCGCAAACCTGGGTGCGGCCCTTCGCCGGGGCAATGTCACACACATGCCTTGTATGGCTCACGTGTTGAACCTGGTTGTCCAGCAATTTTTAGCCCACTCTCCCGGACTACATGTCCTTACGCAGAGGGCACGCTTGCTGTGTGCTCACTTCCGCCGTTCGCATCCTGCAGCTCAGCGACTTACATCTCTACAGAAGTCGTTGGGCCTGCCACTTCACCGGCTAATATGCGATGTGCCAACACGGTGGAATTCAACTCTGCACATGTTGTAGCGACTATGGCAGCACCGACAAGCCCTGGTGCAATACGTTCTGAATTATAGCCTGGGCCAACGAAATCCAGAGGTGGGGCAAATCACGCTGGAGGAGTGGTCTCAGATCAGGGACCTATGCACCCTTCTGCACAGTTTTGAAATGGCCACGAAGATGTTTAGTGCTGACGATGCCATTATCAGCATGACTATTCTGGTGATTTACATGCTGGAGCAGATCTTAAACAGAATTCGGAGTCAGGTGGTGGAACAAGAGGAGGTGGAGGAAGTAGAGGAGGAGTTGTATGCAGAAGGGCTAATATCTGCAAGGTCCAGATGGTCGGCAGCACCAAGGCGGCTGGCATGGGAGGGTGGGGGAGACTGATTAACCAGGGTGCATGGTAGCAACCAAACTAGTGAGGAAGGCGCAGGAGCTCAGGAAGAAGTGGAGGACGAACTGGCGATGGGCATGGAAGACTCATCAGATGAGGGAGACCTTGATCACATTTCTGTTGTGCAAGGTTGGGGGGAGAGGGCAGAGGAAGGAAGCATGAGTTGTACTTCGCCACCAACACAACAGGGACTTGGTGCTCCTGGATGCGCAAGACACATGAGTGCCTTATTGCTGCACTACCTGCAACATGACCCTCGAATTGTCAGAATTCGAAATAATCCTGACTACTGGGTAGCCACACTGTTAGATCCCCGGTACAAAAGTAAATTTGCCGAAATAATTCCAGCCATAGAAAGGTATTCACGCATGCAGGAGTATCAGCAGAGACTGTTGCAAAATCTTACATGTGCCTTTCCACAAAACACCAGTGATGCACGTAGTGAATCTCACAGTTCTAACTTGCCAACCGTGGGACTGTTGAGTCTTCATCACTCAAACCGTAACAGAAACACAGTATCTGCTGGTGTTCACAGCAATTTTGCGGAATCCTTTCACCAGTTTTTTAGCCCATCCTTTGCAAGGCCACAGGAGACAATAAGTCAGACACATAGTCAACGCCTAGAGACGATGGTACAGGAGTATCTCCAACTGAACATCGAAGCCATGACCGTGTCACTGGACCCTTGCTCTTTTTGGGCTTCCAATCTGGATAAATGGCCGGAGCTCGCCACTCACGCCTTGGAGATCTTGTCATGCCCCGCAGCCAGCGTTCTCTCTGAACGTGTGTTCAGCGCTGATGGTGGTGTGCTGACAGATAAGTGCACGCGGCTGTCCACTGAGAATGTAGACAGACTCACGTTCATAAAGATGAACAAATCATGGATCCGCAAGGACTTTGCTACCCCTGTGTCATCCTGGGGAGAGGAAAGCTTGAGGATTTGTTCAAATCACCTCACCAACCATTTTAAGCAACTCTGGGGCAATTGATGCTACTTAAGTGGTGTCTGTGCCCCAAATTTTTTGGAAAAAATGGAGACTCTCTTTTTGGAGTCCCCTTGCTGTGTTTTACGTGACGTTGGCATCATCAATTACAGGTGGGTTGAGTCTTTCCCCCCCCCCCTTTTAACCGTAAGAAACTACATACACTATGGCTTAGGGTAACACAGATGATTGAGTGTGAAGACTAGAGCTGTTTACTCATACTATAGCCTGGGAATCAGAGGTCTGTAACAAAGCTTGAGTGTCTGCTAGTCAGCGGAGTAGCCACCGGCTGTAGATCTAATTACAAATTTTTTTACTGCATCTAGCCCAGACAATAATTTTGCTACCAAATTCAGATAGACGGTTTCAAAGGAGCGCCAGGCTAGCCATAAAGGCAGATGAGATTAAGGTTGTCTGCTGCAGCTCCGGCCGGGTACCTCAAGAGAGGATCAGACATAAGTGATGATAAAGCAATCCGGTCATAAGGAGCGCGAGGGACGCAATTCAGCTGATACTAAAAAGTCTTCATTTATTGATATCCACAACGCGTTTCAACGGAATAGCTCCGTCTTCCTCAGGTGGCAATTATACATAGAATGGAGTAGGAAAGCTATATAAAGGTGGAGCAGCAAATGAAAATTAAAAGGCAATTAATCAGAACACCCACATGATTAAAAATGCAAATATGACTGCAAAAAAAGAAGAAAAAAAGAAAAAAACACAGATAAATTGAATAAAAACCAACGTAAAAACGACATAAAAACAATGTACACAAGGAAAAATAAATGAAAATAAATAAATAATAAAATGCATATATTACGTGACTTTTTCAATAGTGAGGTTTAACCCCTCAGGGGCCAGTGTACCAAGTTTAAAAATCCAGAAACTCTCCCTTCTTATTAAATTATTATACTGATCAGGCATATCATGTGGTATCTGGTCAATAACAGTGAGTTTTAACAAATTCAAATTCTTTTGGTTCACTAGGGAGAAATGTTTTGAGAGACTGTGTAGCATGAACCCATTTCGGATATTTTGACGGTGCTTGTTGAGCCTTGCATGCATTGTCTGTATCGTCCGACCGATGTACTGCAACCCACAACCGCACTTAATTAAATAA
This sequence comes from Oophaga sylvatica, assembly GCA_033576555.1. Lineage (NCBI taxonomy): Eukaryota > Metazoa > Chordata > Amphibia > Anura > Dendrobatidae > Oophaga > Oophaga sylvatica. The sequence goes on along the minus strand of JARQOD010001923.1, from coordinate 54,196 downwards.
ATAATGTAGCACGATTCACGGGTGTACCCAGGATCAAAACTAGGGGGGGGCAAGCCATGGTCCTTGAGAAAGGTTCTGTTGTTTGGACCAAACGTCGCCTTTTGGTCTTATTAAATAGCTTTTTTTTCACTACAAACGGTGTGCTCCCTCCAATTTGTCTGGATTTCTATAATTGATGTTTGGTATTTGCCTGGGGGGCTCTGCACCAAGACTCTTTCTTTGATAGATTTAAGCATGGAATGCAAGCAGATTCCACCCTGAAATATGCCCCATCATTGTCCCCTTCTTGTAGTAATATGCCCCATCATTGTCTCCTTCTTGTAGTAATATGCCCCATCATTGTCTCCTTCTTGTAGTAATATGCCCCATCATTGTCTCCTTCTTGTAGTAATATGCCCCATCATTGTCTCCTTCTTTTAATAATGTGCCCCAGACCAGCACCTGTATATACATCAGCCCCAGCCCCTGTATATACATCACCACCAGGCCAGCCCCTGTATATACATCACCACCAGGCCAGTCTCTGTATACGTCACTAGCCCCAGCCCAGGACGGTAGGACGGTCGGACCTGTATATACATCACAAGCCCAGCACTTGTATATACATCAGCCCCAGCACCTATATATACATCACCACAAGGCCAGCCCCTGTATACGTCACCGACACCAGCCCAGGAGCTGTATATACATCAGCCCCAGCCCAGCCCCTGTATACGTCACCAGGCCCAGACCAGGACGGTCGGACCTGTATATACATCACCGGCCCAGCACCTGTATATACATCACCAGGCCAGCCACTGTATATACATCAGCCCCAGCCCAGCCCCTGTATATGTCACCAGGCCCAGCCCCTGTATATACATCGCCCCAGCCCAGCCTCTGTATGTCAGATATATATTACTGAAGATATAACTGTACGGGCTCCTGTCAGGTATATATTACTGTAGATATAAACTGTATGGGCTCCTGTCAGGTATATATTACTGTAGATATAAACTGTACGGGCTCCTGTCAGGTATATATTACTGTAGATATAGACTGAATGGGCTCCTGTCAGGTATACATTACTGTAGATATAGACTGTACGGGCTCCTGTCAGGTATATATTATTGTAGATATAGACTGTATGGGCTCCTGACAGGTATATATTTATTGTAGATATAGACTGTATGGGCTCCTGTCAGGTATATATTACTGTAGATATAGACTGTACGGGCTCCTGTCAGGTATATATTACTGTAGATATTAACTGTACGGGCTCCTGTCAGGTATATATTACTGTAGATATAGACTGTATGGGCTCCTGTCAGGTATATATTACTGTAGGTATAGACTGTATGCGCTCCTGTCAGGTATATATTACTGTAGATATAGACTGTATAGGTTCCTGTCAGGTATATATTACTGTAGATATAGACTGTATGGGCTCCTGTCAGGTATATATTACTGTAGATATAGACTGTACGGGCTCCTGTCAGGTATATATTACTGTAGATCTAGACTGTACTGGCTCCTGTCAGGTATATATTACTGTAGATATAGACTGTATGGGCTCCTGTCAGGTATATATTACTGTAGATATAGGCTGTATGGGCTCCTGTCAGGTATATATTACTGTAGATATAGACTGTACGGTCTCCTGTCAGGTATATATTATTGTAGATATAGACTGTATAGGCTCCTGTCAGGTATATATTACTGTAGATATAGACTGTATGGTCTCCTGTCAGGTATATATTACTGTAGATATAGACTGTACGGGCTCCTGTTGGGTATATATTATTGTAGATATAGACTGTACGGGCTCCTGTCAGGTATATATTATTGCATATAGACTGTATGGGCTCCTGTCAGGTATATATTATTGTAGATAGAGACTGTATGGGCTCCTGTCAGGTATATATTATTGCATATAGACTGTATGGGCTCCTGTCAGGTATATATTATTGTAGATATAGACTGTATAGGCTCCTGTCAGGTATATATTACTGTAGATATAGACTGTATGGGCTCCTGTCAGGTATATATTACTGTAGATATAGACTGTACGGGCTCCTGTTGGGTATATATTATTGTAGATATAGACTGTACGGGCTCCTGTCAGGTATATATTATTGCATATAGACTGTATGGGCTCCTGTCAGGTATATATTATTGTAGATAGAGACTGTATGGGCTCCTGTCAGGTATATATTATTGCATATAGACTGTATGGGCTCCTGTCAGGTATATATTATTGTAGATATAGACTGTACAGGCTCCTGTCAGGTATATATTACTGTAGATTTAGACTGTATGGACTCCTGTCAGGTATATATTATTGTAGATATAGACTGTACAGGCTCCTGTCAGGTATATATTACTGTAGATATAGACTGTATGGACTCCTGTCAGGTATATATTATTGTAGATATAGACTGTACAGGCTCCTGTCAGGTATATATTACTGTAGATATAGACTGTACGGGATCCTGTCAGGTATATATTATTGTAGATATAGACTGTACAGGCTCCTGTCAGGTATATATTACTGTAGATATAGACTGTACAGGCTCCTGTCAGGTATATATTACTGTAGATATAGACTGTATGGGCTCCTGTCAGGTATATATTACTGTAGATATAGACTGTATGGGCTCCTGTCAGGTATATATTATTGTAGATATAGACTGTACGGGCTCCTGTCAGGTATATATTACTGTAGATATAGACTGTACGGGCTCCTGTCAGATATATATTATTGTAGATATAGACTGTATGGGCTCCTGTCAGGTATATATTATTGTAGATATAGACTGTATGGGCTCCTGTCAGGTATATATTACTGAAGATATAGACTGTACGGGATCCTGTCAGGTATATATTACTGTAGATATAAACTGTACGGGCTCCTGTCAGGTATATATTACTGTAGATATAGAATGTATGGGCTCCTGTCAGGTATATATTACTGTAGATATAGACTGTACGGGCTCCTGTCAGGTATATATTACTGTAGATATAGACTGTATGGACTCCTGTCAGGTATATATTACTGTAGATACAGACTGTATGGGCTCCTGTCAGGTATATATTACTGTAGATATAGACTGTACAGGCTCCTGTTAGGTATATATTATTGTAGATATAGACTGTACAGGCTCCTGTTAGGTATATATTACTGTAGATATAGACTGTACGGGCTCCTGTCAGGTATATATTATTGTAGATATAGTATGTACGGGCTCCTGTCAGGTATATATTACTGTAGATATAGACTGTACGGGCTCCTGTCAGGTATATATTACTGTAGATATAGACTGTACGGGCTCCTGTCAGGTATATATTATTGTAGATATAGACTGTACGGGCTCCTGTTAGGTATATATTACTGTAGATATAGACTGTACAGGCTCCTGTCAGGTATATATTACTGTAGATATAGACTGTACGGGCTCCTGTCAGGTATATATTATTGTAGATATAGTATGTACGGGCTCCTGTCAGGTATATATTACTGTAGATATAGACTGTACGGGCTCCTGTCAGGTATATATTACTGTAGATATAGACTGTACGGGCTCCTGTCAGGTATATATTATTGTAGATATAGAATGTACGGGCTCCTGTCAGGTATATATTACTGTAGATATAGACTGTATGGGCTCCTGTCAGGTATATATTACTGTAGATATAGACTGTACGGGCTCCTGTCAGGTATATATTACTGTAGATATAGACTGTACGGGCTCCTGTCAGGTATATATTATTGTAGATATAGACTGTACGGGCTCCTGTTAGGTATATATTACTGTAGATATAGACTGTACAGGCTCCTGTCAGGTATATATTACTGTAGATATAGACTGTACGGGCTCCTGTCAGGTATATATTATTGTAGATATAGTATGTACGGGCTCCTGTCAGGTATATATTACTGTAGATATAGACTGTACGGGCTCCTGTCAGGTATATATTACTGTAGATATAGACTGTATGGGCTCCTGTCAGGTGTATATTACTGTAGATATAGACTGTACGGGCTCCTGTCAGGTATATATTATTGTAGATATAGACTGTATGGGCTCCTGTCAGGTATATATTACTGTAGATATAGACTGTATGGACTCCTGTCAGGTATATATTACTGTAGATATAGACTGTACAGGCTCCTGTCAGGTATATATTACTGTAGATATAGACTGTACGTGCTCCTATCAGGTATACATTACTGTAGGTATAGACTGTATGGGCCGCTGTCAGGTATATATACTGCATGGGCTCCATGCATAACCCCCTAGGAGCACACACAGACCCCACAGCTGTGCATTAGCCCTCTAGGAGCACACCCAAACCCCACAAACGTGCATTAAACCCATAGGAGCACACACAGACCCCACAAGTGTGCATTAAACCTCTAGGAGAAAACACAGACTCCACTAGCATGCATTAACCCCCTAGGAGCACACACAGACCACATAAGCGTGCATTAACCCCTAGGAGCACACACAGACCCCACAAGCGTGCATTAAACCCCTAGAAGCACACACAGACCCACAATCGTGCATTAACCCCCTAGGAGCACACAAAGACCCCACAAGTGTGCATTAACCCTCGGGACACAATCAGACCGCACAAGCGTGCATTCACCCCCTCAATCCCCACTACACAGCCCCAAGTATCAGACCCAGTCAACCAAAAATCTAAGGAGACATCAATCCATTAATTAATAAATCCTCCTATGTCACTGAGGACTCTGACCTCAGATTTCCCTCCTGCAGCAAACAGACACCGGCATCAGACTGCTGAGACCAATGTATAATGTCTGCTTCTCTTCCTGGCTTTGCAGAACACGCCCCCTATTGGTCTGACACGCCCCCTGGAACAATGTCACACCTTGAAAGAACCCATACAGTCTAGTATGTGCGTCGCAGCCAGCCCAGAAGCACCTTTTAAAGGGCCGGCTGATGCTGATGGCCTCATCTTGGCACGGCGAGCCCCTGCTCCTAGGGGGGGGCAACTGCCCCCCCCTGCCCCACGGTGGGTACGCCCATGGCACGATTGGCAATTGACATGACAGTTGATTTTAAAACTGGTGCCTGTGGTACGAGATTGAAATTCTTGCACCCCATTCATAATGAGATGCAACATAAACATTTAGAGGTCCTACATGCAAAACAACCCGGATTAGAATTTATCCAGGTTGCAGATGAAGATAAGGACTTGAGAGTTGTGTTGCTGGGGGCAACTAGATTTCGAAAGAGTTCTTTTTTTCCGAAAAATCTACAATAATTTTGGGCCTAGTAGCAGTGTCTGCTAGTCAGCGGATTAACCCAGCTGTTAAGCAAGCTACACCACCTGTACTTTGGACACTTAATTTTTTCAAAGGAAATTCTTCGGGCCCCCTGGAAAATCAGTGAAGAGCATCTGGGAGGCACCCCAAGGCACAGGGGCTGTGAGTGGCGGTAGGACGCCTTGCGGTGGACCTCCAAGCTCGATCCTTATAAAGCTTTTTAACTGCAGCAGCTTTACTGGACACTACTGAACCTGGCATTACCGCGGCTGCTGGCATGAGACTTGCCCTCCAATAGATCCTTGTAAAAGGATTTAAAGTGAACTCATTCAAATTAGAGACACAATTTAAATAAAAAAGATTAGACCTGCCTCCACCGCAGGGGGGCTCGCTCGACCCACCAGCGGACAGGCACCAGTATTGGAAGAGGGGGGCTGGCCATCAGGGTCCACCGCAGCTCTGGCACAAACCCGGCGACACGCAGGTCGCACGGGCAGGAACGGACTGGCCATGTCGGCTTGGCACTTTTTTGGTTTTGGAAGGGCATGACATGCCTATATCTGTGTCTCCCCCTCCTTTTACTCCTCCACCTCTTTTCTTTTCGCATGACTATATCTACTTGTCACTTTTCCATGTGTTAGCAGTGTCTTGTGAGCAATTTGTCACCTTTTGGACAACTTTGAAGTGTTTTCTATGTGTTTTCTTTGTGTTTCTACGTGTTTTTGGTTTGCCTGCCATTGGTTTTAACGGTGTTCGAGGTGTTCGACAAACAGTTCGTCAAACAGTTCGTGGAACACACGGCTGTTCGGCGAACCGAACCAAACTCGAACACTACGGGGGTGGCTCATCATGAATCATGGGCCCCATTATTAACCCCTTCACCCCAAGGGTGGTTTGCACGTTAATGACCGGGCCAATTTTTACAATTCTGACCACTGTCTCTTTATGAGGTTATAACTCTGGAACGCTTCAACGGATCTTCGCGATTCTGAGACTGTTTTCTCGTGACATATTGTACTTCACGATAGTGGTAAAATTTCTTCGCTATACCTTGCGTTTATTTTTGAAAAAAACGCAAATATGGCGAAAATTTTGCAATTTTCAAACTTTGAATTTTTTTTCCCTTAAAACAGAGAGATATGTCACACAAAATAGTTAATAAATAACATTTCCCACATGTCTACTTTACATCAGCACAATTTTGGAACCAAAATTTTTTTTTTGTTAGGAAATTATAAGGGTTAAAAGTTGACCAGTGATTTCTCATTTTTACAACAAAATTTACAAAGTCATTTTTTTAGAGACCACCTCACATTTGAAGTCACTTTGAGGGGTCTATATGGCAGAAAATACCCAAAAGTGACACCATTCTAAAAACTGCACCCCTCAAGGTACTCAAAAACCACATTCAAGAAGTTTAATAACCCTTCAGGTACTTCACAGGAGCTGAAGCAATGTGGAAGGAAAAAATTAATATTTATCTTTTTAGCCACAAAAATGATCTTTTACAAACGTTTTTTTATTTTCACAAGGGTTAAAGGAGAAAATGGGCAGATAAAGTTGTTGTACAATTTCTCCTGAGTACGCCAATACCCATATGTGGGGGAAAACCACTGTTTGGGCACACGGCAGAGCTCGTAAGGGAAGGAGCGCCGTTTGACTTTTTCAAACAAAAATTGGGGGGAAAATTAGCCCCATGGCGGGGGGGACCCCCAATTGTTTTTAAAATGGAAAAAAGGAAACCCTTTTTTAAAAAGCCCCTAAAAAAAATTTTTAAGGGGGCCCTTTAAAAAATGCCCCAAAAAAATTTTTTTAATTGGGTGGAAAAAAAAAAAAAAAATTTTCCAAAGAAATTTTTAGCCCAAATTTTTTTTAAAATTTTCCCCAAAAATTTTTCCCCAAAAAATTTTTTTTCCCAAGGGTTCCGACCCCGGATCCCCTTTGTGGGGGGGGAAAAAATTTTTGGGGGCCGGGGGGTTGGAAAAAGGAAAGGAAAAACGTTTTGGTAAAAAGGGGGGTTTGCCCTTATTTTGCCCCGACCCTAAACGTGGAAACCCCCCAAAATGCCCCCTTTTGGAACTAGACCCCCAAAGGAATTATTGTTTTGGTGAGCACTTTAAACCCCCCAAAGTGCTTCACACAAGTTTATAAGCCGAGCATTAAAAAAAAAAATCCTTTTTTTCCCAAAAAATTATCTCTTAGTCACTATTTTTTTTTTTTCCAAGGGTAACAGGAGAAAATTGGACCCAAAATTTGTTGTCCAATTTGTCCTGAGTACGTGATCCCATATGTGGGGGGGAACCACTTTGGGCGCATGGGAGCCCCGGAAGGAAGGACCACCATTTGATTTTTCCAACCCACTTGCGGGAAATTGAGTTTGGGGGACGCCATGTATTTGGAGAGCCCCTGCGTGCCTAAACAGTGGAAAACCCCCCACAAGTCCCCCCTTTTTGGAAAATAGCCCCCCTAAGGAACTTATCTAGATCTTTGGTGAGCAATTTGAACCCCCAAGTGCTTCACAAAGTTTATAACGTAGACCGTAAAAAAAAAAAATCTTTTTTTTAAAAAAAAATTTTGATTTTTTCCCCCAATTTTTATTTTCCCAAGGGTAAAAAAGTATTTCCAAATTTTTGTCCTGAGTGGCAATACCCCTATGTGGGGGGTAAACATGTTTGGGTGCAGGCAGAGTTTGGAAGGGAAAGGAGCGCCGTTTGATTTTCAACGCAGGAATTTGGCTGGATGCCATGTGTGTTTGGAGAGCCCTGATGCCTAAACAGTGGAAACCCCCACATGACCCCATTTTTGGAAAATAGACCCCCAAGGAACTTATCTAGGTGTGGTGAGCCTTTGAAGCCCAAGTGTTTCACAGAATTTTTATAACTACAGCCAAAAAAAAAAAACCCTTTTTTTTTTTTAAAAAATGATTTTTTCGCCCCAATTTTTTATTTTCCAAGGGGTAACGTAGTGGGAAAATTGCCCCCAAAATTTGTTGGTCCAGAGTCCGTGATACCCCAAATTATGGGGATGAAAAACTACTTTTGGGCGTGGGGCTAAAAAGGAAGGGCCCTTTTGTTTTTAAGCAAATTGGTGGTTGGGGCCTTGTAATTTGGAGAGCCCCTGATGGCCCAAAAAACCGGGAAACCCCCAACTACCCCAAATAAAAAAAAAAGAACCCCAAAACCCAACCCCCCCAAGTTCCCCCTTCAACCAAAATTTGCCCCCCAATTTTACCGAAACCCCAAAAAATAAAAAAATTTTTTTTTTTTTTATTTTTTCCCCCAAAAAAAAAAATTTTTTTTTTACGGGTTTTTGGTTGGACCCCAAAAAGGGTTTTTTATTAAAAAATTTTTGTCCCTTTTGGAGTTTTTTTGATACCCCAGAGATTTCTTATTTTTTGCGGGCGGGTGAGGGTTTTTTTGGGTACCATTTTTAGCAGGCCTTTTTTGATCGCTTTTTTTTTTTTTTTGGGGTTTTAAAATGAACAAAAATACCCCAATTATGAATTTCTTTTGGGGGAGGCGTTTTTTACCGTTCCCCGTGTGGAAAATTGAAAAAACGTTTTTTTGGGTTTTAGTACGTTCGGCGTACCATTTATTCATTTTTTTTTTTTTTTGGGCTTTTTAGAATAAAAACAATTTTATTAAAAAATTTATTTTTCATGCTTTTTCGCGAGCTATATTTTTTAATTTTTTTCGAAAATTTTCGTATGACGGCTCTTTTTTTGCAGGACAAATCCCTTTTCAGCGGACCTGTTTATTTTATCCTCTTTTATGGTGTTTTTCCTTTTTTTTCAGAGTATGATGTAAAACATTGATTTTTTTTTTTCCCCTTTTCTTTTTTTTTTTTAAGGGGTTCTTTAAAAGGGGGGTTTAAAAATAGGGGGAAATTTTAGGGGGGGGGCGTTTGGACGGGGGGCGATACCAAATATTTTGTATTTTAAAATTTTTTTGGTTTTTTTTTTTACGGGGAAAAAAAGAATTTTTGGGGGGAAATTTTTTTTTTTTTTGATTTTTTTTTAAAATTTTTTTTTTTTTTTTTTTTCTTTTATACTTTGTCCCAGGGTGGGACATACTGATTTTAGCAGATCGCTGGGGTGACAGTGTGCCCCGCATTGTCACCCCCGCGACGTTTTTGGCACTGTCGGGGGTTCCCGCAGGCCCGGGCCATTTGGACCCCGGGGCCTGGAGGGAGGGGCCCCCAGCAGCGCGACACATCGGGGGTGCTTGGGGTTCGGGGGCCGCGGGGCCCCCCTCCCTGCGCGATCCTCCCCGGGCCCCCCGGGTACACCCGATCATGTTTGATCGCGGTGTGCCAGGGGTTAATGTGCCAGGAGCGGTCCGTGACCGCTCCTGACACACAGTCACGGGTGTCAGCTGTGATAATCAGCTGACACCCGGCGGCGATCAGCTGCGCTCCCCCCGTCCATTCCGTCCATGGGAATAAGGTCCAGGGTCACATGGACGGAATAGTACGTCTGATGGCAAGAGGGGTTAATGATCCAGTGGATAATGGGCCCTTAAATACTGCTCCAGTGTCTGCTGTCCCCATTTACAATGCTCCAGTATATGATGGGCCCCATGGATGCTGCTCCAGTCTCTGATCTGCCCCATTGAGAATGCTCCTGTATATGATGGGCCCCATGGATGATGCTCCAGTGTCTTATGGGCCAAAATCATGGTCTATATTATTAATGATCCAGTGTATAATAGGCCTCGTAAATGCTGCTCCAGTGTCTGCTGTCCCCCATTTACAATGCTCCAGTATATGATGGGCCCCATGGCTGCTGCTCCACTGTGGTATAGGCCAAAATCATGGTTCATATGTAATGGCCCCAATTATTCATGATCAAGTGTATAATGGGCCCCGTAAATGCTGCTCCAGTGTCTGATCTGCCCTATTTAGATTCCTGCAATACATGATGGGCCCCATGGATGATGCTCCAGTGTGTTATAGGCCAAAAGAAAGCTCCATGTATGGTGGTGCACATTATTAATGATCCAGTGTAAAATGCTACCCATATATTCCTGAAAACTTTTAAAAATATTTAATAACTCTCCTCGCTGTGCACTGCTCTACTCTGCCCTCCTCAGCGTGGACATCTTACAGGTCTCTGCACTTGGACTGTTTAGGCAGAGGGGGTACAGTCGTGAGGTAATTTCCCTCTGTAACCTGAATTTTACTGTCAGGAAACACGGAAGACGTCACAGCGATGGAGCATGGAGAGGTAAGTATTGCAAGTGCTGTGGCCCTTAGCAAGCAGGGGTGGTCGACTAGTGGGCAATGACACTGGCACAGGGCCCCTCATAGTACGCCGGTGCGTCTGACGGCGAGAGGGCCCATCCCACCGTCAGAGACAAATGTTTGTACTATGAGGGGCCCTGTGCCAGTGCCGTCGCCCATGAGTGGGCCCCCCCACCTGCTCAGGGAACCTGCACTTTCCCGGGTGCGCCAGGTGCTGACGACAGCCCTGGTGAGGGTGATTTTTATGTTTTGTAGTCCGTCCACGCTTGCAAGTGTGTGGCACACCAGGATTTTGGTTGCCACAGTGACCTTGACTCCCTCCAGGGGGAGTGATGTCATGCCTGAAAGCAACAAAGGATCTCTTTAACAGGTAACACAGCACATATCTTTCAGACTCTGGACCAGAAGGGGGAGATCCAACACCTTATTTCAGGAGAGCTCCTCGAGAACATTCTGGCTGGGGGAGGAGTTAGTGAGTGTGGCTGGAGGGACAAGAAGGAGAGATGTGTGGAGACAAATTGGTGAAAAGAGGGGCTATAGAGAGCTCACCCCAAGGCTGGAGCGCCAGAAACTCGACCCCCGGAGTCCGAGGCTGAGTGGGTAAACTAAAGTCCCAGCTGCAGAATCTGGAGGACAGTAAGACAGCAGATTCTCTGCCCAAACTAATAGTCTACTACAGAGCAGCATCACATGTGAGCCGGAGACTCCATAAGTGAGTGATTCCAGAAGCAGGTTACACCTGCCTGCTATGTGAGTGAATTTATACCTACACAACAGACAGAGAGAGGAACGTGGAAGGAGCTTCTAGCAGGCAGTGCCTCAGAAAATAGTGCTACAAAGTAGACCTCACATGACACCTCAAATAAAGGGAATCCAAATTGCTTCAGGCAGACTCCAGCAGCATCTGTATCCAGTGCCCTGGACAATTTGCCAGCAAAAACTGTGAGTAAGGCTTTGGAAACTTTTGAAATTATCTCACACATGTGATCTGTTATGTACCAGATAAATAGGCGCCAGGGGCATGTCTGATTTAGCACTGCATTTTGCCGTTGAGAAAGCCATAGCTTGTGGCGATACGCGTGGGGTCGTTCCCTCTCCTTTCCCCGCTCCTCACAGCTCATTTGGCTGTTTCAATCTCCAACTTACAGGCCTGCCTGACTGCATTTTGCAGGCTGGTGATCCATTTTCAGGCTGAACATTGCATTTGCATTCATTTCTTTTCATGTTCATGGTGCTGCAAATGGTCATGGTAACTATTTTGTTATCATATAGATAGTTGTAAGTGTATATATTTATGCCTTATATATAAGCATTTGCTGTGTGGGAGTTGGTTTTGGGAGTGTCATGGCACCATTACCATATGGCATGACAAACGCTTTTGTTTGTTTTTAATTGTTTTTAATTTCTTGTGGTGTTTTTTTGTACATGTTGTTTGTGTGCCTACAATAAAATTTGTTATACTTTTCTACATTATTGGTGGTGTTCCCATTTTTAGGCTTGTTCCTTTTCTCTCATTCAATAACGAATACCTTACTACAAACTGTATCATCCCTGTAAATAATTCCCCTTTTAATTGGGTGACCAGGGCCATGGACAGGGTCACTGCTGCCGTGACACATCCGTTTAACACACTGGCAGGGTACAGAGTACCCCAGTGCCCTGGCGGGCTATCCACTTGCAGGAGCCTATAGGCAGACTGACGCTCAAAGGGTCAGTATGGATTACACAAGAATAGAACAATTTTGTTGGTGGAGGAGGGGTGTTGGGGCTGCCCAGATAGGGAGGTAGCCAAAATTCCATATGTTGAGGTGTATAATGGATGTAAAGATGCTGCAAATGGATTAATTGGAGAAGTCCGTCGAAGATTAGGCCCAAAAAGAGGTACTGGATTGACAGATAGAAGGTATATATAGTATACTGAAAATATTCATATAGATTTCTGCAGTAACACCCATACTCAGAGTCCCAGTTTGGCTAACACCCAAATTGAAAAGCAGAAAAGTTTACTCTATCAGTACAATACAGGTGTATACATTGTGGGTGGAATTGTTCTTCTCCGTATCTATTTAGGGAGAAACACAGTTAGCCAGAGGCCCAGTCTGGCTAACACCCAATTCTGCAAAGCAGGAAAGTGAACTGTATAAGTACAGTACAGCTGTAGATATTGCTGTGTGAATTGTTCAGCTCCGTATCTATTTCCATAGTAACACCCGTAGTCAGAGGCCCAGTTTGGCTAGCACCCTAATTGAAAAGCAGGAAAGTTTACTCTATCAGTACAATACAGCTGTATACATTATTGGTGGAATTATTCATCTCCGTATCTATTTACGGAGAAAAACTGTTAGCCAGAGGTAGATTCTGGCTAACTCCCAATTCTGCAAAGCAGGAAAGTGAACTGTATAAGTACAGTACAGCTGTAGATATTGCTGTGTGAATTGATCAGCTCCGTCTCTATTTCCGTAGGAAAACACCCATAGTCAGAGGCCCAGTTTGGCTTACACCCAAATTAAAAAACAGGAAATTTTATTCTATCAGTACAATACAGCTGTATGCATTGTTGATGGTGTGTGGCCCAGCTGCGCTTGGTGACACATGTTCCCTGGAGGATGCACAGAAAGGTAAATCACAAACACCTGATATTCATTCACATTTCCCAGGAGCCACCAGAGGGAGCCCTTTAGATTCAGGTATATAGGGGTGTGGAGAGACGCAGTAGTAGACATTCTAGCCAGACAGCCGTGCTAGTTGTTGGTTGTACCTCAGACAGATCAGTTCTCCTCAGAGCATCGGAGTGAGAGGATTCCTGTTAGAGCAGAGTTCAGATGAGACAGAGGAGGAAAGACAAGCTGTTACCTCAGAACAGGTTGACTGTTAGATCCCTAAGAACGTGGAAAGTGACTCTCGAAGTGAGCATGAAATCAGTCTGACGGAAGGTCCTGATAGCTACTTTGGACAGAGTCTATGAAGGAGAAGAAGGAAGGGAACTACAGTATTTGTAACAACGAGTCGACTGAGGAACGGTCAGTGAGCAGTGATAGAAGGAAGCTGGTGACCACACCTACTGTTGCCTGTGCTTATGTTAAGGGTGTGAGTAGGGCGACAGGCGAGTGGTGAAAAGGAAGAAAGAGTGACTGAGGAGAAATAGCGACGATAGCTGAACCTCCACTCTGCACTACCGGACACCGGGTCCGAGCTTGCTAGTTCCTTCACGGCTAATGAGAGAAACCGGATTCCCTGCTGGACTTCAGGTCGCAGAGGGGCCCTACAGTGCTGATACGTAACCAGAGTCAGGAAGAATAAGAGTCTAGCAGGGCCCTGCATATAGAGACTAGTTCTGTCCAAAAGAAGGCTCCACCACAATGTCGGCCGGGCATAGCTGTTCTATACGGAGTTAAACTTAGCTTCAAGCAAGTTGGAAACTCACACACTTTGGAAAGTAAGGAGGCCTTAAACCTACTCAGTGATTACTGTATGTGCATCCTCCACCCTGAGCAGCTTCCCGGGACGTACCTGCAAATACCACCAGTAAAGGTATGGAAAGAGACTGACTTGTGTGTGTCTGCCTTTTTGCCTGCACCCTTGCACCGCCATATATCTCGAGGGATCAGTCTCGCCTGTGGGGGACTTAACATCTTGCTGCCCAGTAACAACCCCTCAGAGAATCTACCCTGCAGCGCTGGTCATCCTGATCAGAAACCACGGGTGGCGTCACGAACATTACTAAAATCCCCTGTAAATATCCCCCCTTTGAATGAGCGCCCAGGGCCACGGACCGAGCTGTGCTACCCGTGACATTCTCCATTGAAGTGAACGGGCTCGGTGCCGAGTACCCCATAGGCCCTGGTACGTGTGTGCGGCTCATCTTTGGCGTCACGAACAGGATACGAAGCTTACTAAATGTGAGTCCTGTGTGCCTAAAGTGGACTATTTTGTGCAAAAAGACTGTGTGCAGTTTTTGTGACTTTTGGCGCCATTTTCCGCCATTTTGCCGCCATATTCGCGCCCTGAGGTGCTGGTGAAGAAGGTGGGCGTGCCTTCGTGGGCGTGCCCCCCCTGTGGCGCGAAAGTTATGACCGCCTTATCCAAATGCTATTACAATGTGAGAGACTGCCCTACTGCAAGGGAGATCCGCCTCCTCTTCATCCTCTATGCTAAGAAGAGAAAGCGAAAGTCCCGCCTCCACGGAAGAGACCAGATTGTTCCAGATGGGAAACACAGTCTGGCCTGGAGTGAGATGGCGGAAGGACAGGAGACGCTGTGTGGAGGAATGGCGGTGCGCAGACCCCATTCCCCTGAAGAGCTGCAGCCTGTGCCTGAACCGTCCCCAGGTCGGGCGGATGACCAGAAAATGCAGAAAGTGGAGGAGGTGGACGCGGTGCTAAGGGACATGGCCCGACACCGCGCTGAAATGGAGGCGATGGAGCAGAGCTGGTGTGCCCTAAAACAGCGACTGCTGTGGGACGCGATGCTCTCCCCCCTGGATGCACACCCGTCACCTGCGCCACCACTGGACCCAACGGCTGATGAACCACCGGAAGCTGGCCCCAAAAGTGCTGATCCTGACTCCGCCGGGGACGAGGCGGGAGGGAAGGAGGCTGAGGAGGCCCTGCCCGGACCAGAATGCCAGCCAGGCCTGGAACCAGAGGCCGCAGCGGAATGCAGTCCCCCGGTAGGGACGACGGAGGAGATCCTGCCCGAAGCGATGGAGATCGACTGGGAGGAGATGGAGCTCCTGGACGATGTGGAATACGCCGCCCAGAAGGAGAACGAGTGGCGACGCCGTGAGCAGGAGCAGCGGCAGGAGCAGAGAGAGGCGCAGCAGCTTCGCCAGAGGTACCGGGAAAAGGATCTCACTGACAAAGAGAACGTCAGGCGAGACAAAGGTACGCTCCGGGAACCGCGGCGCCAGGGGGCCATTAGAGACTTCAAACTCCAGGGGGGCTGGGGGTTCATCCATGAACCAGGCCTGTACCAGGAGGTATTTGTCAACCGCAGGGATGTGGAGTCTCACCTGCCAGAGGGGCACCCGGGAAGGGATCTGATTATTGGGGATGTTGTCACCTACACGCGGCACTGGGGTCTTAAGGGGTGGTATGCCCTGAATGTCACCCGAGTCAGCGACCCCGTCCCTGAAGCCGGAAACGTACCCGTGTCTCGGTGTCCCAGGCCCCAGCCACATCAGCACCACTGCGCGCACCTGCATCATACCCTGCAACCTATTCCGTAACGCAACAGGCTAGTGCGTCCTCGACTAAGTCACAGCGCACATCTGCGTCCCAATTGGAAACGCTGCAGAGCATCACAACTGCCACAGCGACTTCTTTTGAGCCAAATCTGTATTTAGAAGAGGCACCTGTCAGGCCTCAAGGAAGTCGCAAAGAAAATCGCAAAATTGAGAAAAGGACTGTGGCTACCCAGACACAGGTAGCAGGACATGATCTTCTAGTGATGCGTTCCAGAGCGCACCGCATACTTCCAGCCCCAGGTATGGAAGGTGTAACCACTATATACAAAGAAGACCAGTAGGACCCAGACAGGGTTTACTGCAACTGTAAAAAGTTACGAAGAATTGCACTTTATTGTGAATGTGATAAATGTCTAAAGAAGTATACCCCAGTTGGGTAATGTGATTGTGTTATGATAGAAATGTGATTTTTCTAGGAATGTTCTTATGAAGGACATTCATAATGCCATAATGACTATTCTGCTTCACATCACTTGTCTTACCTATTGCATTTTTTCTGTGCTATTTTGTGTATAAATATGTGATTCTTCAGATGTTGTATTAGTAGTGTTGAGCGATACGATACTGCAAATATCGGGTATCGGCCGATATTAGCTGTATCGGGCTTTCGATTCCGAGTACCGATATTTTTGTCATATCGGATACCAGAATCGGATTTGTCACTGTCACTGTGAGAGTCCGTCGGTCGGGTCTGTCAGGAGTCAGCGGCACTTACCTGGCAGAAGATCTCCGGCCGTCACGTCCTGGACTGCTTGATGGCCGCCATTATCTTCTCCCTGGCGGTCACATGCAGTTTTTCGCGATAACTGCAGTGACTGCAGGGTAATCCCGGCCGTAAACCAGTCCGATGACGTCACCGCCGGGGAAGCAGGTAATCATTTGTGCTGCGCCGGGATGACAGGCTCTGCCTGTCATTCTGATGTAGCAGAGCTGGATCGTCGTGGGACACTCGTTACTATGGACTGCGTCGGACAGGTGGTATACTGCTGTTTTTTTTTTTCATTTTTTTACAGGAGATCGATGGCGTCGCAGGATGAGACTGTAATAAAAGTAATGAAAACTGTGTTGTGTTTTTTATTAAATTAAAAAACTTTTTTATGAACATTCACCCGTCCGGGTACATCAACAATTTAAATATTTACATACAGGGACCCTGTCCGGGTTATTTATAATTCTTTGGCAGGGGTGTTCCAGGTACCACTTGGTACTCTTCTGATGCTTGCCAAACATCCGCGACACCAAGGACCACCAGGACCTGATGACGTCGTGTGGCCTGTACAGTCAAGTCGTGACCCGCTATCTGTGTCTGTGTGGCCACCCTTTCATCTCCCTCCGGGTCTGGAGCCCTATGTCCCGGACTGAACGAACCCCAGGGGGCCTAACAGGCGCCGGGTACGGGCCAGCTATCATTATCATGTCCATAGCTGGGGCTGCTGAGGAGACCACTGAGGGAGGCTGGGGAGATTTACGGCGTGGGGTGGGCACTTGTGCAGAGGCCTGGATGTGGGAGGCTGAAGGCTCCGAGGGTCTCACAGGTTCCTGACACTCTGGGGAGTAGGGGTCGCACCTGGTAACATTTAGGGCGTACCATCCATTGTAACCCCAGTGTCGGGTGTAAGTCACCAAGTCTCCTGGCAACAGGTCCCTCCCCGGGTGTCCTTCTGGGAGGTGAGTCTCCACGTCCCGCCGGGTCACAAACACTTCTAAATAAAGTCCAGGCTCCTGGATGAAGCCCCAACCACCTTTTAACTTAAAGTTCCGTACTGCACCCTTACGCCGCGGCTCCCACAGGGTTCCTTTATCTTTTCTCATCCAGTCCTTATCTGCCCGGTCCTTCTCCAGGTTACGTTGCCGAAGCTTTTGGGATTCTCGCTGCTCCCTTTGTCGCTCTGCTTCCCGCTCCCGACGTCTACACTCTTCCTCCTGACGCCGGTTGTAATTCTCCTCCACCAGCATCTCCATGTCTCCACCATCAAACTGCAGCTTACGATGTCCGGTTTGCGGCAGCTCTCCTGGCGCCCGACAGTCCTGGCGGCGCTCACCTGCGGAGGAAGCAGCCGGCTCTGGAACAGATGACAGTCGGGGCTCCGGTACAGACAGGTAGACCTCTGGTGCCTGCGCGGCCTCCTCCATGAGGACGGGTGTCGCTTCTTCTGTCTCAGCGACGGGGGCAGACAGCGGGATCTGGGGTGCTGCCGGTGCAGCGTTTTTTGCAGGAACGGGTGCCTCCACTGTGACAACGTCAACCGGATCACATTGCAAGGGCTGGGATGCCCGCACGGACTCCTCTACTAGAACGGGTGCCTCACCTTCCGGTACAGACACTTCAGGTAAGAGGGATTGGCGCCGCTCCAAGTTTAGTTTTAGGGCACGCCAGCTGGCTTCCATCCTGGCGACCTCCTCCCGGTGCCGGGCCAGGCCTCTTAGGGTATCCTCCGCTTCTTGCAGCGTAGGAGGGTTTCCAGGCCGGGTGCCCAACGGTGGTTCCGTGGCGATCGGGTCGCTTCCGTGGGGGGAGAGCTCTGACTGCTCCATCCCTTCACACTTCTGCTCGTGTCCATTAGCCATCTCTGCCAAGTCACATGTGTCATTAGCATCTGGAGAGGGCCCCTCTTTTGTAGGGAGGCGGGACCTTCGTGTTAGTTTCCGCACACTGAGGAGGATGAGGAGGCGGAACTGAAAAGCTGTGGGGCACGATCTTACATTGCAGTAACATTTAGAGTGGTCGGCCATCGTTTTCGCGCCACTGAGTGAGTGTACACCCACGAAGAGCACGCCCTTCTTCTTCACCAGTGCCTCGTCGTGACGCAGATATGGCGGAAAAATGGCAAATACATTCTCTGATGATTTTAGCAATTCTCAAGCACAAAACCAGTTCAATTCAGGCACACAGGACTCGCTTATAGCGAGCTACAGAATCCTGTTCGTGACGCCCAAGTTGAGTCGCACAGAGCCAGAGGTTTTGGGGGTACTCGGCACCGAGCCCGTCGACTTCTATGGGGTATGTCACGGCTTTACCCGGCAATTGAATCAGAGTCTATTTTACTATGTAGAAGTGTATAAACTAGAATTATATATATATATATATATATATATATATATATATATATATATATATGTCACAATGACATGTGTATTATATATATATATAATATATATATATATATATATATATATATATATGTATTCTATGTGTGTATATTTTGTGTTTACAACGAAAGAAAGGGTTTTTTTTGTTGCGATATTTTGTTCCCATAGACTTACATGGGACTTCCGGTATCGGAATCGGATATCGACGATATTTAGTGATATCGGCGATACCATTCCGATCCGATATTTTTAGATATCGAGCAGTATCGCTCAACACTATGTATTAGTCTATGCCTGATGAAGAGACCTGAGTAGTCTCGAAAGCTTGCAATTTGTTACCATCTTTTCAGTTAGCCATTAAAAGGTATCAACCACTGAGGTGTTATGTTACGGTAGCTGAGGAGTGCAGGTAAAAAAGGAAATACACCAGAGCAGTTGGAATCTATGAGATTGCAGTACCCTGACTAACCACCGCAACTAGAGGCAGCCGTGGAGCGTTCCTACGTTGGTCCTAGACGCCTCGTCACAGCCTGAGAAACTAACTACACCTAAAGATAGAAATAGGAAAGCTATCTGCCCCGGAGCAGAACCCCAAAGATAATAGAAAGCCCCCAAACATGTAATGGCGGTTAGACAAGAGGAAATACTGACACAGAAAGAAAATAGTATGAGCAAACGCTGGGGCCCAAACTATCTAAATAGAAAAGGACAGGAAGGGTACTTACTGCAATCTCAGAAAACCCTGAAAAACACCAACTCTACTAATTTCAAAATCACCTGAGATCACACGACCTCTACCACCTAAATTAGCTCTCTGGTGTAACAAAAATCAAAACAGCAGCCACTGAAAAAACTGGAAAAAGCAAAAGTATAAAACACAGTGGCTGAACTAAACTGAGAGGGCAAAAGCCCCCGGAGGGGACCCTGAAGGCCCCCACAGAAGTGCAGGACAAAATGCAAAAATATAGCAAAAACACAAAAGAAGAAATTGTCTTATCTGATAGCAGGAGATGCAGACACGACACAGCAGGCTACAAGGGAAACTGGAAAGAAGGATTCAGACCAGAACAATTGATCACCGGCAACCCTGATGGGAAAATGACTCCCTTATATAAGACCAGTCGGTAACACCTGATTCCCAGTCCTCACAATCCTCACTAGTACCGCTTGTAACCACCAGAGGGAGCCTCTGCTCAGAACTCATCTCAAACCCATTCACAACACTGAGGACTCTCAACTCTAAATATTTTTCTTATGAAGGACTGCGTGCTGAGGACTCTTGCAGCACAGAACTTTAGTTGTAAATAGTTAGCACTTTGGTGCCCCATCTTGGTTTTACGTAAAGCCATTCTACCTCTGAAGAAAAACTCGTATGGTGTGGCCTTGAGTGAGGTCTGCAGCAGAGAAGTCCTGTAGCCCACCCAGGACCACCGTGGGAGGTTTGGTACGGGTCCTCCACAAGAATTTAGTATTTATTGTGAAAAGTATATTTTGATATTTTTCTATTGCCATTTGTACACAATGTAACGTTAAAGTGTCCTTACCTCCCGCAAGGGATGAGTTATGTTTGATGTTATTATAAAAATTGTTTTCTTTTTTAGCCCGGGAGTGCTGAATATAACTAGGGGGGGATGTGTGGCCCAGCTGCGCTTGGTGACACATGTTCCCTGGAGGATGCACAGAAAGGTAAATCACAAACACCTGATATTCATTCACACTTCACATTTCCCAGGAGCCACCAGAGGGAGCCCTTTAGATTCAGGTATATAGGGGTGTGGAGAGACGCAGCAGTAGGCATTCTAGCCAGACAGCCGTGCTAGTTGTTGGTTGTACCTCAGACAGATCAGTTCTCCTCAGAGCATCGGAGTGAGAGGATTCCTGTCAGAGCAGAGTTCAGATGAGACAGAGGAGCAAAGACAAGCTGTTACCTCAGAACAGGCTGACTGTTAGATCCCTAAGAACGTGGAAAGTGACTCTCGAAGTGAGCATGAAATCAGTCTGACGTAAGGTCCTGATAGCTACTATGGACAGAGTCTATGAAGGAGAAGAAGGAAGGGAACTACAGTATTTGTAACAACGAGTCGACTGAGGAACGGTCAGTGAGCAGTGATAGAAGGAAGCTGGTGACTACACCTACTGTTGCCTGTGCTTATGTTAAGGGTGTGAGTAGGGCGACAGGCGAGTGGTGAAAAGGAAGAAAGAGTGACTGAGGAGAAATAGCGACGATAGCTGAACCTCCACTCTGCACTACCGGACACCGGGTCCGAGCTTGCTAGTTCCTTCACGGCTAGTGGGAGAAAACCGGATTCCCTGCTGGACTTCAGGTCGCAGAGGGGCCCTACAGTGCTGATACATAACCGGAGTCAGGAAGAATAAGAGTCTAGCAGGGCCCTGCATATAGAGACTAGTTCTGTCCAAAAGAAGGCTCCACCACAATGTCGGCCGGGCGTAGCTGTTCTATACGGAGTTAAACTTAGCTTCAAGCAAGTTGGAAACTCACACACTTTGGAAAGTAAGGAGGCCTTAAACCTACTCAGTGATTACTGTATGTGCATCCTCCACCCTGAGCAGCTTCCCGGGACGTACCTGCAAATACCACCAGTAAAGGTATGGAAAGAGACTGACTTGTGTGTGTCTGCCTTATTGCCTGCACCCCTGCACCGCCATATATCTCGAGGGATCAGTCTCGCCTGTGGGGGACTTAACATCTTGCTGCCCAGTAACAACCCACAGAGAATCTACCCTGCAGCGCTGGTCATCCTGATCAGAAACCACAGGTGGCGTCACGAACATTACTAAAATCCCCTGTAAATATCCCCCCTTTGAATGAGCGCCCAAGGCCACGGACCGAGCTGTGCTACCCGTGACATTCCCCATTGAAGTGAACGGGCTCGGTGCCGAGTACCCATAGGCCCTGGTACGTGTGTGCGGCTCAATGGAATTGTTCATCGACGTATATATTTCTGGAGGAAGACCCGTAGCCAGAGGCCCTGTCTGACTAACACCCAAATATGAAAATCTGCTAATTGTACTGTATAAGTAGAGTACAGCTGTATACAGTCTTGGTGGGAATTTAAAATCTACGTATCTATTTCAGGTGAAACACTGGTAGCCAGAGGCCCAATCTGCCTAACTCCTAAATCTAAAAATCAGAAAAGTTTACTGTATAAGTAGAGTACAGCTGTATACATTCTTGGGGGGAATTGTAAATCTCCGTCTATATTTGTGGAGAAACACAGTTGGCCAGAGGCCCTGTCTGGCTAACACCCAAATGTAAACATCATAAAAGTTTACAGTATAAGTACAGTACAGCTGTATACAGTCTTGGGGGTAATTGTAACTCTCAGTATATATTTGAGGAGGCAGACTGACTTAAAAATTATCAGTATGGATTACAGTACAATATAAACAAATTATCAGCAATAACTAAACACACATGTGGCCAATCAGTGCCCCACTGCCCACGTTTTTCATAAATTACCAAAGAAGATCACAAATAAAGGCGTCATCTCTCAGGAATCAGTCAGGGAATATGTGGATCTCATCTGGCCTGCATGTAACAAGGATATGTGCCTCCTGCATTTCTTCCCCTGACCAGCAGTAGTACGGTGTTCTACAGCCGGCTCGATTCCTTCCTCAACCGCAAAATTAGCTATGCAATTATAAATGTCAACAACATGGAGGCCTTTATAATTCCATTTCCAGCATGCCAGCCAATACCTACCAAACTTCACCCCTTAGGGGTGCCAGGTATGGAGGAGGAACATCCTCATCTTTTACGGGCTCTACTTTTGCCAAACCATCCATTCTGGTCTTCATGTCCCATTAAGAGAAAGCAGGATCAGGATATTCCTGATGAAAGATTCACATCTATATTTGAAGATGACGAAAGGGAGCAGAATTAGATAGTGGAACAAGGACACCCACTTTTAGGGCAGGAGACACCTGTTATGGGAGAAATGGCCATTGCAGACCTGATAAATATTAGGGGAGAACTTATCTGTCAAATAACCTGCAGAAAATTGTTGACCAAAAGACAAATAATTTTAAGTGAATGTGGCGACCCTGAGGGTTCAGTCGCCACAGAGGTACTGCATCTCAGCCAGGGATGTGGTATTTTCAACTTTCAGGTAAGGTGGAGACATTACATCTGGCTCTGGCAACACTGTATCCATCACACACACTAGTTTATTTCAAATAGCATGACCCAGCCAGCAAAGGGTGTACATGGTGGTTGGAGCTTGTGGGTCAGAGCAGGAAGTTAGAGGGAAGATATAGAGTTCAACCTTGGGGGAGGAAGAGGACAGACGTGTTTTACACAGCTCTTCCATAAGGGCGAGGGTAAGAAGATATAATTGTGCAGCAGCCTCCCGTTCTGAGGAGTTGCTTATTGAGAGAGGGAAAGAAGAGGGGTTCACTGGAAGGGAAAAGGGAGTCTCAGAGAGAGCCACAGATGCGCTGTAAGCTACAGATGGGCACATTCCAGGACTTCAGAAGGGACTCGGCCATTAAAGTAGTGGAAGAACTTTATGACTCAGCTATCAAGCCGATAGCTGTGATAACTTTAGGGATCACAGCCACAACCGCAACTACCTTCTCCGGGAAGGAAAGCTATATAGGATCAAGGAAACGCATAAAGATAACGTTGTCCTGGAGGATCCGCAGCTTATAGACTGTGACACTGCTTAGCGAGGTGCTGGAAGGAAGAAAGGCTTGGGAAATCAGCACAGTGCCACGGCCAGGGAAGGCATATACTGACAGGGAGCTTTGTAATACTGTTCTACATCCACCTTGGAGTTGGCTGGATTCCTCACCTGGAGAGCGTGGCACCAAGCAGGCATCTGTACTGCCGGCACCAGAACTGCGAGTAAAGCTGGGGAAACTGCAATTAACTGTCTCCTCAAGTTCTTCCCTCAACGCACACTACACTTTTCCAGCATCTCCCAGCAACATAACTTCATCTACAACGTCTTCCTGCCCTGGGATAAAATAGTCTCACCTGTGGGAGACTTTGCAAACTGTGCTGCATCTCACCATCTGTCCCAGAGGATCTGCACTGCATCGCTGGTCAGTGGTCACCTCTGACCAGATACCAGAGGTGGCGTCACGAATACCTACACTGCAAACTGTCATCATCCCCTGTAAACATTTCACCTTTTATTGGACACAAAACCGACCGGGTCACTGCCGCTGTGACACATCCCCTTAAAACAACGGCCCGCCAACGAGTATTACACTGCCCTGGCGGCCGATCCATGTACGCCTCAAAATAATCATCAAAACCCCATTCCAGCATCAGACCCTGTTAGGCTGTGTTTCCATGGTCCGGAAACACAGCACTTTGGACGGAGCGGAAGTACGCTCCGCTCAAAGCCCCGCCCCCTTCTGAACGCACGCTCATTCCGGATGTCTTCATAGAGCACATCCGGAACACATCCGGAATGACCGCAGGACTTCATAGCCCTGTGTTATTTCCCTTGCGACTACGCAGCGTCGTCGCAAGAGAATAGGACATGCTACGGTCTAAAAAGACGCGCCGCATATCCGGAAACGCAGGTCTTCCGCCTGCGTGTTTGTAAGCATAGTGGAGACAGGATATCTTGAAATCCCCTCCACTATGCTGTAACATCTGGACGCTGCGTGTTTGACTCTGCGCCAACGCACAGCGTCAAACACGCAGCTAATCCGGACTGTTTTCTGAACGTGGAAACATACCCTTAGGCCATCATGTCCAATGGCACACAGTTTTCAGACTCGTTATTTTTTTCAATGATCCAGCTGCCATGTTTGATCCTTTGACCTTGTATGATCCATCGTGCAGTAACCCTTAGTTTCAAAATGCTACGTGTCAATAGGTTTCTAAGACAATTCTTAAGGTTTTAGACTAAGTATAGAGAAAAATTTGTTCATGTTTTCAAGAACCTTTATGCCAAAAGTTTAACAAATACAAATTTGATTCTTATCACAGACCGATTCAACTTTTGTAAAGATATTTTCCCTTTTTTAGGTTGTTTCATGTTTGTATTGTTCACAAAGCATATTAAAATAAAAATCTCATACTATTTTGCAAGATACAAGGTATATGTAGTATAGTTTAAATATAATAAATCTCCTTCTATAATTCATGAGTAAGACAATCACGCGGAAAGGCTCAGTCTGTATTACACAAGAATATAACAATTTGGTAGGTGGAGGAGGGGTGATGGTGCAGCCCAGATTGGAAGGTTGCAAAAATGCCATGAGGTGTATAATGGATGTAAAGCTGCTGGAAATGAATTCATTGGTGAAGTCCGAGGAAGAGGAGGACAAAATAAAGAGTACTGTATCACCAGATAAAAGATATATATAGTCTACTGAAAATATTCTACATCTCCGTATATATTTCAGGAGGCACACACAGATGCTCACAGGCTCAGTCTGGATTACACAAGAATAGTAAAAGATACACAAAAAATAATCACACATGTGGGCCAATGTTCCAGGTCTCAATGATGCAAACCCAGTTGGGGGGGGGAGACGACGACTTTGTGCAAAAACGGTTACTGTATCCCAAGCGGACAGCTGTATACAGTCTAGGGGTAATTGTAAATCTCCGTATTTATTTACGGAGTAACAGACAGATGCTCACAGGCTCTGTATGGATTACACCACAATCTAAAAAGTTTACAAACTGTACTGTATCAGTTGCGTGCAGCTGTATACAGTGATGGGGAAATTTTAAATGTTTTTCTACATTTCACTCTCACGAAGCCAGTCCAGCCTCTCTGGTACAGGAAACTAGATGGATACAAGTACACAATGAAAGTTGAGTGATTGCAGACATTTTGAAATTACTAATCAGGCTACAACCGCACGGTTGAATTCTGAGAGGCGATGCTGACCCTCAATTACTTTATCTGTGTAGCCAGTTAAAACGGTTCTTTGTGAAGAAAGGCTTGCTGTATCGCTGTTGCGTCAATCCCATCACCGTTATCTGTCTACATCGAATTGTGATGCCAAGGAGACTTGTAGACATGGTCCTCACTGCCTATCATGGTCAGTCTGGTCACTTTGGAGTGCTAAAGACAGAAGCCACAGACGGTTGCGGATTCTATTGGATTGGCATGAGAGGAGACCTTGAAAAATGCTGCCAGGAGTTTCACACATCTGTGACTAGTAAAACTTTGAAAGCTGATCATAAAGCAACACTACATCCGATTGTGAGTCGATGTCCATTAGAAATGGTAGCCATTGATCATCTGAAGGTACAGGCCAGCAGGACAGGCCAGAGCAACGTCTTAACCATCATCGATCAGTTAACGAAATTTGTAGTGTCTGTCCCTGTGAAGGATTTAACTACCCAGACTCCACAGTGGTGGAGCAGGGAGAGGTAAGTATTGCAAGTGCAGGGGCCCTGAGCAAGCAGGTGGGGCCGACTCGTGGGCGACGGCCCTGGCACAGTGCCCCTCATAGTACGTCGGTGCGTCTGATGGCGAGTGGGCCCATCCCACCGTCAGAGATAGTTTGTGGCATAAATGGCAACTGTTGAGTCGTAGGCTGGACGTTCACCTGGCACAAAAGGAGGAATTGGAGAATTGACTGCACTGAGAGGAAGAGGAGGACAAAGCGAGCCATTTTGCTGGCAACCTAGGTGTAATCAGGAGAAGGTGGCATAAAAACCTTTGAAAAGCGTGCATGGTTCATTTTAATAAAGGTTAGATCATCAACATTTTGTGTTGACAGCCGTGTCCTTCTTTCTGTTTGGATTGATACAGCAGCACTGAAGAGTCTTTCTGATCGCACACTACCAGCAGGCAAGCGAGCTCCTGTAAGACATATTGTGCCAATTCAGTCTAGGTGTCCAGTTTACAGGCCCAGTAGTCAAAGGGGAATGACCGTTGAGGGAGAACATCGATAACGTAAGGAAAAGTTCTTTATAACCATAGTTTACAACTACTGGCTCCTGTCTGTTGCTATAGATTCCTGATTACCAGGTGTGTGAGCTGTCCTAGAGAAATCAGTCCACAACATGGTCATGAAACATACACTTTGTCTGCTGCACTTCGCTGTACAGGATAGTCTCTCTGTCCTTATCCCCCTCGATTCCACGGGGCCTATCTTGCGCTCCTCTGCAGTATTTTCACCGGGGCTCCATATTGCTGTAGCGCAACAGGCTCTACCTATGTCCAACCCAGCTGGGGCCTGTTACCCTAAGCCCTCTGTGACCCATTACGCCTGTGCTCGTTGCAATAAAAGTGGACATCAGCCCAGTCGTCGCCTTTCTGCCCATCCTGCAGTCCTCCCACCATGTCTGACCCACAGGAGCACTCAGACTTCCTGGATGAGAGTACTCCCCCTCCTCAGGAGTGGGCCGTTGCCATTTTTCAGTCGGTCGCTGACCTGAGTAAAGTATCTCAGTCCCTGGTCCAGGGCCTTAAATGCCTTTCACAGCTCTCCACAGCCAACAGTGCTCAGAATGTCTCCCATGGCGATTACAACGCAAGTGACCTCGACCTTCAAAGGGACAAAACTGTGAGAGGTTCTAGAAAGGGAACTCTGTCTGGCTCCTCGTACAGCTCCCTGGGCCCCTCAGCAGCATCCAAGCCACTTTCCCCCTCCCATTCCCCCTCTTTGGAGGAAGATCTTGGGTCGGACATAGACTCTCAGTCCGGGTCTGACTCAGATTTGGACCAGACCTCCAAGGTGCAGGTCATGGTGTATAGCCTTATCTTGGCTTTCTCTCAAATGCTTTAAGTAAAAGAGGACGAGGCTCCTGCCCAGGATTCCTCTGTCTCATTAAAACGGGTTAAACGCCCTTCACGCACATTTCAAAACCACAAGGAATTTGAATCTACCCTGTCTAAGTACTGGGCACATCATGAAAAGAGTTTCCCAGACAGGAAGCACATACAGTTAAGTCCATAAATATTTGGACAGAGACAACATTTATCTAATTTTGGTTCTAGACATTACCACAATGAATTTGAAACAAAACAAATCAGATGCAGTTGAAGTTCAGACTTTCAGCTTTCATTTGAGGGTATCCACATTAAAATTGGATGAAGGGTTTAGGAGTTTCAGCTCCTTAACATGTGCCACCCTGTTTTTAAAGGGACCAAAAGTAATTGGACAGATTAAATAATTGTAAATAAAATGTTCATTTCTAGTACTTGGTTGAAAACCCTTTGTTAGCAATGACTGCCTGAAGTCTTGAACTCATGGACATCACCAGACACTGTGTTTCCTTCTTTTTGATGCTCTGCCAGGCCTTCACCGCGGTGGTTTTCAGTTGTTGTTTGTTTGTGGGCCTTTCTGTCTGAAGTTTAGTCTTTAACAAGTGAAATGCATGTTCAATTGGGTTGAGATCAGGTGACTGACTTGGCCATTCAAGAATATTCCACTTCTTTGCTTTAATAAACTCCTGGGTTGCTTTGGCTTTATGTTTTGGGTCATTGTCCATCTGTAGTATGAAACGACGACCAATCAGTTTGGCTGCATTTGGCTGGATCTGAGCACACAGTATGGCTCTGAATACCTCAGAATTCATTCGGCTGTTTCTGTCCTGTGTCACATCATCAATAAACACTAGTGACCCAGTGCCAATGGCAGCCATGCATGCCCAAGCCATCACACTGCTTCCGCCATGTTTTACAGATGATGTGGTATGCTTTGGATCATGAGCTGTACCACGCCTTCGCCATACTTTTCTCTTTCCATCATTCTAGTAGAGGTTGATCTTGGTTTCATCTGTCCAAAGAATGTTCTTCCAGAACTGTGCTGGCTTTTTTAGATGTTTTTTAGCAAAGTCCAGCCTAGCCTTTTTATTCTTGATTCTTATGAGTGGCTTGCACCGTGCAGTGAATCCTCTGTATTTAATTTCATGCAGTCTTCTCTTTATGGTAGATTTGGATATTGATACGCCTACCTCCTGGAGAGTGTTGTTCACTTGGTTGGCTGTTGTGAAGGGGTTTCTCTTCACCATGGAGAGTATTCTGCGATCATCCACCACTGTTGTCTTCCGTGGGCGCCCAGGTCTTTTTGCATTGATGAGTTCACCAGTGCTTTCTTTCTTTCTCAGAATGTACCAAACTGTAGATTTTGCCACTCCTAAAGTTGTAGCAATTTCTCGGATGGGTTTTTTCTGTTTTTTGCAGCTTAAGGATAGCTTGTTTCACCTGCATGGAGAGCTCCTTTGACCGCATGTTTCCTTCACAGCTAAACCTTCCAAATGCAAACACCACACCTCAAATCAACACCAGCCCTTTTATCTGCTTAATTGAGAATGATATAATGAAGGGATTGCCCAAACCTGTCCATGAAATAGCCTTGGAGTCAATTGTCCAGTTACTTTTGGTCCCTTTAAAAACAGGGTGGCACATGTTAAGGAGCTGAAACTCCTAAACCCTTCATCCAATTTTAATGTGGATACCCTCAAATGAAAGCTGAAAGTCTGAACTTCAACTGCATCTGATTTGTTTTGTTTCAAATTCATTGTGGTAATGTCTAGAACCAAAATTAGATAAATGTTGTCTCTGTCCAAATATTTATGGACCTAACTGTAGATATTCTCTATCCCTTGAAACCCGATGTTCTCAGCAAGTGGGAGAGTCCCCTAAGGTGGAGCGGCCTGTTTCTCGTCTTTCTTACAAGACGGTCCTGTCCTTGCCAGATGGCGCGTCTGTTAAAGACGCTACGGACAGATTGAGCCTCTGGCCAAATCAGCCTTTGTCCCAGTTTCGCTTCCACCTGGGTGGCGAAAGCCAGGGCCGGCGTCAGCACCCGGCACACCCGGGCAAGTGCCGGGGCCCTGAGCAGGCGGGGGGCCCACTCGCAGTCTGGCACCCCCGTGCCCGTTAGCGGAGGAGAGCGGTGTCAGCGCCGCCACTGGCCCCCCCGCCTGCTCAGGGCCCCGGCATCAGCTGACCCAATACTTACCTCTCTCGTGCCTCTCCGGCGCTTCCTCTCACAGCAGCGCCGCTGAATGACATCATCATTCAGCGGCCGGCTGTGGCAGAGAGTGCGGGATGCCAGACAGGTAAGACGTGTGTGTGTCTCTGTGTGTGTGTGTATGTAGTGCGGTGCTTTGTGTGTGTATGTATGGTGTGTGTGTGTATGTGTGTGTGTATGTATGTGAGAGAGTGCTTGTGTGCTGTCTGTGTGTGATGATGGGCAGGCATTGCTGATAATGGGGAGGCATTGATGATGATGATGGGGAGAAGATGATGATAATGGGCAGGCATTGATGATAATGGGCAGGCATTGATGATGGGGAGAAGATGATGATGGGCAGGCATTGATGATGATGGGGAGAAGATGATGATGGGCAGGCATTGCTGATAATGGGGAGACATTGATGATGATGGGGAGAAGATTATGATAATGGGCAGGCATTGATGATAATGGGCAGGCATTGATGATGGGGAGAAGATGATGATGGGCAGGCATTGATGATGGGGAGAAGATGATGATGGGCAGGCATTGATGATGATGGGGAGAAGATGATGATGGGCAGGCATTGCTGATAATGGGGAGACATTGATGATGATGGAGAGAAGATGATGATAATGGGCAGGCATTGATGATAATGGGCAGGCATTGATGATGGGGAGAAGATGATGATGGGCAGGCATTGATGATGGGGAGAAGATGTTGATGGGCAGGCATTGATGATGATGGGGAGAAGATGATGATGGGCAGGCATTGCTGATAATGGGGAGACATTGATGATGATGGGGAGAAGATGATGATAATGGGCAGGCATTGATGATAATGGGCAGGCATTGATGATGGGGAGAAGATGATGATGGGCAGGCATTGATGATGGGGAGAAGATGATGATGGGCAGGCATTGATGATGGGGAGAAGATGATGATGGGCAGGCATTGATGATGATGGGGAGGAGATGATGATGGGCAGGCAATGCTGATAATGGGGAGGCATTGATGATGATGGGGAGAAGATGATAATGGGCAGGCATTGATGATGGGGAGAAGATGATGATGGGGAGGAGATGATGATGATGGGCAGGCATTGATGATAATGGGGAGGCCATGATGATGATGGGGAGGCAATGATGATGATAAGGAGGCAATGATGATGATGGGGAGACAATCATGATGATAATGGGGAGTCTTTCCACAGCGCCCTTTCCTGAGCCGTAACAGTGCAGAACGCAGTACAGCGCAGAGGAGAGCTCCATATTTTGTATGGAGCATTATATGGGGACCAGTATCCTGTATGGAGCATTAAATGGGGACCAGTATCCTGTATGGAGCATTATATTGGGTCCAGTATTCTGTATGGAGCATTATTTTGGGTCCAGTATTCTGTATGGAGCATTATATGGGGGGTGAAATCCTGCATGGGGTATTATATGGGTGATGAGGGGGAGACTGTGGTGCCCATAATATTGTATGGAGGACTGTACTGTCCAGTCTGTTCTGTGCGCTGTGAGGATTTGGCGGTTTTTGAGCTATTGTACAATTTACAATAGATATCAGTCATGTAATTGAAGAAGTGAAGTATTTGTCATTGTACTATACCAATATTTCTCTGCCATATCTGTGCATCATGAATCGTGGTCTGTGTTAAAGGGGCCCACTGAGGCTCTTTCGCCCGGGGCCCATAAAAACCTGGAGCCGGCCCTGGCGAAAGCCATCTCTACCAGGGCTAAGATGCTTCGCAGGGGCATCTTGGCTTCAGCTCACCCACACGACCTAGGTGAGTTGGCAGCAAAAATTGGTGATGCCGGCTGTTAGGGTTCAAGTTCCTGCTGCTGCACAAGGGGAGTCTCGAACCAGTCCCACTGTGGTCCCCCATTCAGCTCCGGCCGCAGTGGAGCCTGCTCAGCAGAGACGTCGGTCCCAGCATCTTGCCCATTCCAATACTGTGCAGAGACTTGCTGCTGCCTCTCCTGGATCTGCTATTATAGCAAGTGCTGGAGCAGACGTCTTTGGGACGAAGTCCTGCGTTTCCCCTTCTGAGCATGCCCAGGGTAAGATCTCTCATTGGAGATCGGGGGTCACATGTTCAGGTACTGCAGCATCTCCTATTGGTCCGCCAGGAAGGTCCTGAAACTGCATGTGTTTTGGAACAGTTTCTCATTGGTCCTTGTTTCTGGCAGGTCCTGTAGCTGTTATTATAAAAGGGTGGCATAGCTGGGCCGCCATGCGCTAATATCCACCGTTAAATGCTTTGCGCCAGTGTGGTCATGCGTGTGTGTTGGTAGGGCGGCTGAAATACGCCATTACAATACCGACTTAATCGGTGAGGAGCTTGGTATGCTAGCTGGTCAGGGTCGGTGTCCTAGATGCCCTAGATTACCGGCATACCCGGTGAGGAGTTTGATTGCCGTATTCAGGGCCTGGCATTCAGACGCCATAGATTGCAGGTGACTCCCGCGAGGACATTAGCGCATGATTACGTGCTATGTTCGCTTAGCAGTCAACTGTGTACCTGGGTGCCTGACAGGACACAGAAGTTTGTCTCTGCGGCTCTGTGACGTAACAGGGTTCGCTTTCAACGCTAGACAGCGCCATAGCGTGTTTATTTTGCGACTCAGTGGTGTTAAGTGAGTTCGCACACATCGCCATATAGCGCTGTGGCAGTCCTTCTAGCGGCTCTGTGGAATAACAGAGTTCGCACATTTTGCCACAGCGCGTTACGGCTTTTATTTTGGCGACTCTGCGGGATAACAGAGTTCTCTTCTTGTGCCATTTTACTAGCAGCAGGCTCCGCCTGCACGATGGACCCCGGGCTGCGAACGCACCTCTCTACATCATATATTTGGTGCGTTCCGCAGACCCTAACAGCCGGCGAATACATTCTGGATGCTTCCTTGGACTTGGCGGGTTTTTACGCTACAGCAAGCAGCAACATCGTGGCTATTCACCGCATCCTTTGGTTGAAGGCGTGTAGCGCGGATACTATTTCCAAAACATCTCTCACCAACCTACCCTTCCAGGGCTCCGGGATCTTTGGGGCTAGGCTGGACCAGATAATTTCTGAGGCTATGGGAGGCAAGAGCACCTCTCTCCCTCAATAAAGACCTAAGCGTCCTTTTAACACGAAGGGGCCTCGGCCCTTTAGGTCTTTTCGCCCCTTCACACCTTCTGAATCCTTATTCTGCTTCAGGAGAACGGAGGAAACCTTCTTTCAAGCCCTCGCCTCACTGGAAACCAATAGGCCATTCCTCTAAGCCCTCTTGTTCCTCCTGATCGAACAGGTTTCATTCCAAGTGACGGGTCACCCCCACCTGGAAGGCTTTCCAGAGTGGGAGGCAGACTACTTTTCTTCAGGGACTCTTGGCTGTCGGTGGTCAGCGATGGCTGGGTCTGGGAGATGGTTACCTCCGGTTACAAGATCGAGTTTTTTTCTCCCACAGAAAGGCACTTCTTTCTTTCTCTCCCTTCGAGGCAGCTGTCCCAGACCCCAGGTTTTGTCTAGGCCGTCTGTTCCCTTCTGGCCGCCGTAGTAGTTGACGTTCCTTCTCCAAAACGTTTTTTTGTGGTTCTACTCAAATCATTTCGTAGTCCATAAAAATTAAAGGCTCTCTACGCCCAATCCTGGACCTCAAAAAGCTGAATCGTCAACTTGGGATCCGCCACTTCAGGATGGACTCCTAACACTCAGTGATCGCTGCGATGGAGCCGGGAGAGTTCTTCTGCTCCTTAGACCTTCAGGATGCGTACCTTCACATCCCTATTTGTCTGCGACACCAGCGATTTCTTCTGATTGAGATCCAGGACGATCACTACCAATTCACGGCCCTCCCCTTCGGTCTGGCCTCTACCCCCAGGGTCTTCACGAAGCAAATGCCGGCGGTCATGGTCATTGTTCGCTCCAGGGGGATTATCATAATCCCTTAACTGCACGACCTCGTAATCAAAGGCTCATCCCGCCGAGACTGTGCTCAGAGTCTTCAAGTCACTCTGGACACCTTGACGCGTCTCGGCTGGATCATCAACCGAGAGAAGTACTTTCTAACCCCTTCTCAGCATCTGACCTTCCTGGGCCTGGAATTCCACACATATTTGTCACGGCCGGTGTTCCTCCCGAGGGACAATTTCTCAGTTCTATGCAAGGGAGTCTGATCCATTTTGGTCTTCATGTCCCAGAAAGGTCCCCAAAATTCAGAGAGAGCAGGATCAGGATATTCCTGTTGACATATTCATATTTGAAGATGTCGAAAGGGAGGATAATTTGATGGGGGAACAAGGACACCCACCTTTAGGGCAGGAGATCCCTGGTATGGGAGAAGTGGGCATTGCAGAGCTGATAAATCTTGTTTATCCCTGCTATAGCCGACATAAAATTGCTGACCAAAACAACAATAATTGTCAGTCTACGCCTACAACTAACCAGCCAAACCCCATAACAGCAGCAGGCCGTGTTTGGCCATCATGTCCAATGGCACCCACTTTTCAGGCTCCTGTTATTTTTGGCAATTATCCAGCTGCCATGTTTGATCCTTGGACCTATTATGGTCCATCGAGAAGTAACCCTTATACTTTTTAAACACAATGTGGCAATAGGTTTGTAACACAA
This sequence comes from Oophaga sylvatica, assembly GCA_033576555.1. Classification (NCBI taxonomy): domain Eukaryota; kingdom Metazoa; phylum Chordata; class Amphibia; order Anura; family Dendrobatidae; genus Oophaga; species Oophaga sylvatica. Next base: position 19,823 of record JARQOD010001923.1, on the reverse strand, counting down.
TTCTTAAGGTTTTAGACTAGGTATATAGAAAACTTTGTTCATGTTTTCAAGAACATTTATGGTTAGAGTTTCAAAATTAAAAATTGAATGCTTACCACAGACCTATGAAACCTTTCTAAAGATAGTTTTCATATTTTTGGTTTGGTAAATGTTTGTATTATTCACAAAGCATATTTAAATCTAAATCTCATACTGTTTTGCCTCATAAAAGGCATATTTAGTATAGTTAAAATATTCTAAATCTCCTTAAAGCTCAGTAATGGATTAGACAAGAATCTCACAATTTGGTTGATGGAGGAGGGGGGGTGGAGCAGCCCAGATAGGGAGGTTGCAATAATGCCATATGTTGAGGTGTATAATGTACGTAAAGCAGCAGCAAATGGTTTAAGTCGAGAAGTCATGGCAAAAGGAGGACCAAAAAAGGGCTACTGTATGACAAGTTAAAAGGTATATATTGTCTTGTGAAAATATTCTAAATCTCACTAGATATTTCAGGAGGAAGACACAGATGCTCACAGGCTCGGTCTGGATTCCACAAGAATATAAAAAGATACGCAACAAAGAATCACACATGTGGGCCAATGTTCCCAGTGTCAATGATGCACTGATGTAGTCCCACTCCCCACCATTTTGAAAAATTACAAAGAAGATCACAACTAAAGACGTCATCTTGCAGGAATCAGTCTGTGAATATGTGGATCTCATCTGGCCTGCATGTACCAAGGATATGTGCCTCCTGCGTTTCTGATCCCAGACCAGCAGTGATATGGTGTTCTACAGCCTGCTTTATACCTACCTATACCGCAAACAAAGATATGCAATTCTAAATGGCAACAACATGTAGGCCTTTCTAATTCCACTTCCAGCATTCCAGCCAATACCTGGCAAACTTCACCCCTTAGGGGGGCCAGATCTTGAGGATGAACATCCTCATCTTTAACTGCCTCTAATTTTTCAAAGCCATCCATTCTGGTCTTCATGTCTCAGAAAGGTCCCCAAAATTCAGAGAGAGCAGGATCATGATATTCCTGTTTGTTGACATATTCATATGTATATTTGAAGATGTGGAAAGTTAAGAGAATTAGATGGGGGAACAAGGACACCCACCTTTAGGGCAGGAGATACCTGGTATGGGAGAAGTGGGCATTGCAGAGCTGATAAATATTATTTATCTGTGAAATAACCTGCAGAAAATTGCTGAACAAAACAACAATAATTTTAAATCAACGCCTACAACTAACTAGCCAAACCACATAACAGCAGCAGCAGCAGGCAGTGTTTGGCCATCATGTACAATGGCACCCACTTTTCAGGCTACTGTTATTTTTGGAAATGATGCAGCTGCCATGTTTGATCCTTCGACCTAGTATGGTCCATCGGGCAGTAACCCTTATACTTTCTAAATGCAACGTGAGTAGTATAGGAGTTCCACCTTTTGTCCAACTCAATCTGACAGGTCGTCACGCCCCCTATCATTTAATCCGTCTCCTTGTGATTTGATCTGTCTGGGAAATCAGGACTGTTGAATCTGGGAATTTCTATCAAAGTGCTTCATGATTTTATTTGTCTCTATTTATATTTTATCCATCTCCTTGTGGATTTGATCAGTCTGTGGGGGAAAGGTGTATCAAGGCGAATCTTGATTTTATAAGGCTCTTTTTGTGGGGGATCTTTTAAGTCGTGCAGTAAATGTATGTAAAGGATTTTCTAGCATGGCATTAAATCCCTATGTGAGTGTCTGCATCACTCGCTGGAAAGTTATATCTTAGTAGTCTATGTACAGGCTAAAAGGAGTTTATTGTACAGTATTATTCAGTATATAAGAAGTTTTTCCCCATAGAGAATTAAAGAAAAGATAGGATCCGTATCTTTTTAGCAGGGCTGCACCAGGGATATGTCCGGACATGTCTAGTAAAGTACAATTGATAGGGTAATTCTGTTTCAGTTGAAAGAATAGGCTATTTACGCATAGTAATTAGCACTGTATTGTGTATAGCCTGGCATACTCAGCTATATTGTGTATAGCCCGGACATGTCCGGGCATGCCCGGACATGTCCTTTAAATGGTCATATTATGTATATGGCAGTGTTACAATATTACACACGGGCATGTTTAAACGGGCATATTATGTATATGGCCGTGTTAAAATATTACACACTATAAAGCGAATGTTTTATTCGTATTTTTAAAAAAGCAATGGCGCGGTATTGTAAAACATGATTACAAGATTTTATTGCAATAAATAAATACATCTCAAAGACATTTCAAGCACTGAACTAATTGTGACATCAAAATGGCGATACAAATGGCGATACAGACAGGTTATGGTGTTCTCTCTAGACAGGCGCAAGTTTGGTGAATATTCCAACAGATGTAGTGCGGAGTTTTTAGATTTGATTTTCTCTCAGCAATAAAATTTCTCACAATTGTATCATTACATAAAATTTCTCACAATTGTATCATTACATAAAATTTCTCACAATTGTATCATTATGCGGTTTATCAGCAGAAAAGTTCTCCAATATCATACTGAACGGCATGTCCCAAGCTAAAAAATGTAAAAAGTACACGCAGTAGTGACCGCAGACAGTGCTATACGTGTCTTGGATTTGGCTGCCTTGATAATAATAAGTCTCACAATTCTTGTTCAGGAAAGTCACAAAAACGATTTTGAACAGAATTCAACAAAAATCGGGTACAAACTTTTTAGCATAGCTGTGTTTCTGACTCTCAGCTGCTATTTTAAAAGTGACCACAGACAGTGCTATACGTGTCTTGGATTTGGCTGCCTTGATAATAATAAGTCTCACAATTCTTGTTCAGGAAAGTCACAAAAACGATTTTGAACAGAATTCAACAAAAATCGGGTACAAACTTTTTAGCATAGCTGTGTTTCTGACTCTCAGCTGCTATTTTAATAGTTACCATACGAATATTGTAGCGAATAAAGCTGTATTAAATTGATTACTAACACGATTCCAGCAACTTGATGGCAAATTCAGAGCAAATTCGTTATTTCGGGACGTGTCCCGGCCTATTTTGGCACATGCTCCACTTTACTCTGATTCAACGCGATATATTCAACGCTATATTTGTAAAGCTAGGTTATTTTAAATAGTTACCATACCAATATTGTAGCGAATCAAGCTGTAATAAATTGATTACTAACACGATTCCAGCAACTTGATGGCAAATTCAGAGCAAATTTGTTATTTCGGGACGTGTACTGGCCTATTTTGCTACATGCCCACTCCTATGCAGCGATTTTGACCACCATTCAACAAAAATTGGGTACAAACTTTTTAGCATAGCTGTGTTTCTGACTCTCAGCTGTTATTTTAAACAGTTACCATACCGATATTGTAGCGAATCAAGCTGTATTAAATTGAATACTAACACGATTCCAGCAACTTGATGACAAATTCAGAGCAAATTCGTTATTTCGGACGTGTACTGGTCTATTTTGGCACATGTCCACTCCTATGCAGCGATTTTGACCAGCATTCAACAAAAATCGGGTACAAACTTTCTAGCATAGCTGTGTTTCTGACTCTCAGCTGTTTTTTTAAACAGTTACCATATCGATATTGTAGCGAATCAAGGTGTATTAAATTGAATACTAACACGATTCCAGCAACTTGATGACAAATTCACAGCAAATTCGTTATTTTGGGAGCGGCCTAGGCCTATTTTTTAACGATGCTAACCCCTCAGATATGAAAGACAGACAGCTCTTTTTCAAGAAAACTGTCACTGTGGTGCTTTTTTCTAGCCTTTATCAGTGTAGCCGCTAGGATACACGGACCCCTCCAGCTCATCCCTATGGTGTAGTTTAATGTAGCGAGCAAGCAGATCGTCGCTGGTGTTTGGAAAATACCATATTTCATAGATGTGGGGTGGAGCCGCTGAATCATTTTTAAACATTTCACGCCACTCATGCACCCACAGCACACTTATGTGTTACCCGCACCGCTGCAGCTAGCGCTTTTTAGCTAAAAAAAGCATGATATAACTGCCCGCAGGTGATGTTTGTGACCTTATTTGCATCATTTTCATTATAGCATGACGGACAGCCGTGGAAAAAACAACCCTGAAATTCAAAAACTATGTGCTGGCCGTTAACATACGCATAGTCATCTAGAAAATATTGAGCGAGTTGCTTCACAAACCCTCTCAAGGCATGCTGAATGTCAATGTTCTCGGTATGCGCTACATACATGACCCACTGTATAGCCTGGGATGAGTAGCGTTTTTGTTGCCCAGTTCTATTTTTAAAGATGCTATGCCCCTCAGATATAAAAGACAGGCATGTTGGGACGTGTCCCGGCCTATTTTGACACATGTCCACTCCTATGCAGCGATTTTGACCACCATTCAACAAAAATCGGGTACAAACTTTCTAGCATAGCTATGTTTCTGACTCTCAGCTGTTATTTTAAACAGTTACCATATCGATATTGTAGCGAATCAAGGTGTATTAAATTGAATACTAACACGATTCCAGCAACTTGATGACAAATTCACAGCAAATTCGTTATTTCGGGCCGGGTCCCGGCCTATTTTTTAACGATGCTAACCCCCTCAGATATGAAAGACAGACAACTCTTTTTCAAGAAAACTGTCACTGTGGTGCTTTTTTCTAGCCTTCATCAGTGTAGCCGCTAGGATACACGGACCCCTCCAGCTCATCCCTATGGTGTAGTTTAATGTAGCGAGCAAGCAGATCGTCGCTGGTGTTTGGAAAATACCATATTTCATAGATGTGGGGTGGAGCCGCTGAATCATTTTTAAACATTTCACGCCACTCATGCACCCACAGCACACTTATGGTGTACCCGCACCGTTGCAGCTAGCGCTTTTTAGCTAAAAAGGCATGATATAATTGCCTGCATGTGATGTTTGTGACCTTATCTGCATCATTTTCATTATAGCACGACGGACAGCCGTGGAAAAAACAACCCTGAAATTCAAAAACTATGTGCTGGCCGTTAACATACGCATAGTCGTCTAGAAAATATTGAGCGAGTTGCTTCACAAACCCTCTCAAGGCATGCTGAATGTCAATGGTCTCGGTATGCGCTACATACATGACCCACTGTATAGCCTGGGATGAGTAGTGTTTTTGTTGCCCAGTTCTATTTTTAAAGATGCTATGCCCCTCAGATATAAAAGACAGGCATGTTGGGACGTGTCCCGGCCTATTTTGGCACAGGCCTATGTCTATGCAACGATTTTGACCAGCATTCAACAAAAATTGGGTACAAACTTTTTAGCATACCTGTGTTCCTGATTCTCATGCCATGCCAGAAGCACCCTGTGCCATGTACTCTAGCCCATAATATTTCACATCGGGTATGGGACCTACATAGCTTTGTTTTCTCAGGTATTAAAAAGTGTGGAAAACTGAAAATCCCGAGGCCTGAGGTAATTTAGTGAGCTTCATGGGGATAAAATTTAGCGAGTCTATGAACCTTATAGACAAATCGGGTATCGTCACACACAAGACCACGACACCTCGGGCTATCACATTTACCGGTAGTTTTCAAAAACCGCTGCCTTAACAATAAAGTAAGAATCGTGTCGACCTGCATTGTGGGCTATAAATGTATAGCCTGAAAATTTACCGTTGGTAAAGAACAGTAAAAAGTCATGCGTACAACTATCACCCTCAAACTCCCAGCGCTATCACAAACACTATTACCTACAGAGGCGGGCTCATGAGAATTTTTGTATGTGTGTATCAAGATGCTCCCTGCTTTGACCGATTGTTTGCTCATGAATGCTGCCACCTCCAGGGTCATCATAGTTGTGTAAATGCGCTGTGAGATCGTGTATCGGCCCCTAGGGTGTAATGCGTGAGCATTTTAATTATTTTTTCAATTCATAACCATACGTTCTCAGGCAGACAGGTTTATTTCACAGAAGTTGACTGTACATTTGCATAATTTTTTTTTAAAATCATACATTTGCATAATTTTGTTTAAAATCGCACAGTTCTGCGATAATGTCGGGTGTTGGACACGCACTTATCAATACGTGTCGCAGAAAGATTTTAGTCTGTTCTGCGCGAGTTTATTATGCACGTACTGTGCAGACATGTCAAGAAACATTTTGGCGTGTTCAGCAGTCCATACGGGTGTTGGTGTGTAAGGTGATCGACCATCATCCTTCTGCTTCTTACTTACACGACGGCGCGATACCGCGCGTTTCTTTGGCGCTAATGCATCGGCTGAATTGGTAGCTGCTGCTTCCGCGTTGCTATTTGCAGATTCTGTAGCTTGACACAGACGTATATTCTTAAGCCTACTACTCTCAGTATTCCCGGGGTGTGCGGTTGTCGCGTCGCTTTCTTCACGATCTGCGACACACCTGAGTGAAAGAGGCACCGTTCTCACATCCGCTCTGTTCTCAAATCCATAATTGCGCTGTTGCAAAACTCGCGAATGACGATCCTCCATAACTAAAGAAAAGATACGTGATGTAGTTAACCGCTAATCGGGCGAGATATAGGAAAAGCTGCATGCTCCACTTTACTCTGATTCAACGCAATATTTGTAAAGCTACCAGCACCGATTATCTGTGAAACCGATGCATGACTGTTTGTATAAGTACACTATAGAGCGGCCTAGACATATATACTTACAAGTATGCCCCGGGTGCTGGTCTACAGAGAATGCTGAATTAACAGACATCTCGCTGCCCGGGCGCCGCCGTATGGGGCTGTTTTCTCCCTCAAACTGCAACCTCACGGGCGATACTTTAGCAGCTGTAAATAAAATATAACATACATGAATGCGCAAAACACTCACAAAGCTAACTTGACACACGTAAATAAAATATATCTACTAGTTACCGCAGAAATTTTTATCTGCATGTATAAGTACACTATAGAGCGGTGTAGACATATATGCTTACAAGTATGAGACGTGTAGTGTACTTCAGAGATTGGTGAATTAAACGGTGTGGAGTTGCTCGGTCGCTGTCGTATGGGGCTGTTTTCTTTTTCAAGCTGCAGCCTCCTGCACGCTAGTTTAACAGCTGTAAATAAAATATAACTATTAGTCGCCTCAGAAATTATATCTACACGGGCCCACACGCACAAAGCTAAATTCGCAAAGCTACCATAACGCGCGTAAATAAAATATATCCAGTAGTTATCGGGGGGGGGGGCGGCAGGCTACAGAGGATACAAGCGTGTTTCAAGGACCCGCTACCTTTTCTATTCCAGCGCCGTGTGCTTATCGAATCACCCCATCTTTTAGGAGCGTAGGGTATCGCGCGAGTTAGAGGATTATAGTCCGGCTCTACGAACTCGACATCTGAATCCTGGGGATCCGACACGATCTCAAATCGGAATCGCGATGCTCGAGCGGCTCAGCCGCTACAGTGTTTTCAACCGCCAGTCCGCTTGGAGGCGACTGTATCTGTATGAGAAAATGTATTTAATTACCCGTCTAGATACATAGGTTTAAAACATCTGATATAGCTATAGGTTTCTTGCCTGTGACAGACTGGTGAGAGCTTGAGGCTCCTCGCCCGCTAGCAGAGTTGCTATCCTCTAACAGGTTCTGCGTAATGAGCCGGTTCTCATAGGAGTAGCCTGAATGGACTCCCTCTTCTTAAATAAGAAAGAATGAAATATATCATTTATATATATATAAACCGCAGACTCAGACAGCCCGAGACAATACGACGTACACTATATACGGTGTAAAACTTACCCGATTGTTCTGGTGAAAGCAAAGCAGAATATTGACCGCGAGAATATCTGGACTCCATCTTGAATAAAAAGGGTCCGCTATTGAATTAAAGCAAATAAAGATCAAGTATGAAAACACGGCTATCCTGTTCATGCAAATAACCCCTTAAACTACACAAACTTAAATATAATTGAAACAAAAGACATAAAAATACTCACTTTAGCTCTAAAGATCAACTATGAAAACACGGGTAACCTATTCATACAAATAACTCCTTAAACTACACAAACTTAAATATAATTGAAACAAACGTGGATGTTCACGAGACATAAAAATACTCACTTTAGCTCTAAAGATCAACTATGAAAACACGGGTAACCTATTCATGCAAATAACCCCTTAAACTACACAAACTTAAATATAATTGAAGGAAAGACATAAAAATACTCACTTTAGGCCTGTTCAGATCTGCCGTGTGTCCTGTGAGGTGTGAACCCTTACAAGTGAGAGTTGTATTGATTGTGAGCGGCTTGTATTTATTAGGGCTAGCAGAGAGAACCCGCCCTCTGTAAATGCCCCCACGCTGGGGCAGAAAAAACATTCCATTCATGTTTTACAGAGGGATCATGGCGGTTAAATGCGCTGAAACAATATTCGAGAAGCAATGTTTCATGACCGAACCACCAGCATCATTACGCGGTAGCTGTAAATTTATAACGCTTACTATTAATATTAATAATTAATATAGACTGCCGCTAAAATCCATACAGCTAATTTTATTTTAGCTGACAGGGTCGTTAGCTAGACATGTTTTAATAATATAAATCTGTAGTTATATACGCTGCGCTGATAAGTTGTAACAGTGCAGCCATACTTTCTTATTTAAGAAGAGGGAGTCCATTCAGGCTACTCCTATGAGAACCGGCTCATTACGCTGAACCTGTTAGAGTATAGCAACTCTGCTAGCGGGCGACGAACCTCAAGCTCTCACCAGTCTGTCACAGGTAAGAAACCTATAGCTATATCAGATATTTTAAACCTATGTATCTAGCCGGGTAATTAAATACATTTTCTCATACAGATACAGCTCGCCTCCAAGCGGACTGGGCGGTTGAAAACACTGTAGCGGCTGAGCCGCTCGAGCATCGCGATTCCGATGTTGAGATCGTGGCGGATCCCCAGGATTCAGATGTCGAGTTCAGAGAGCCGGACTATAATCCTCTAACTCGCGCGATACCCTACGCTCCTAAAAGATGGGGTGATTTGATAAGCACACGGCGCTGGAATAGAAAAGGTAGCGGGTCCTTGAAACACGCTTGTATCCTCTGTAGCCTGCGCCCCCCCCCCGATAACTACTGGATATATTTTATTTACGCGCATTACGGTAGCTTTGCAAATTTAGCTTTGTGCGTGTGGGCCCGTGTAGATATCATTTCTGAGGCGACTAATAGTTATATTTTATTTACAGCTGTTAAACTAGCGTGCAGGAGGCTGCAGCTTGAAAAAGAAAACAGCCCCACACGACAACGACCGAGCAACTCCACACTGTTTAATTCACCAATCTCTGAAGTACACTACACGTCTCATACTTGTAAGCATATATGTCTACGCCGCTCTATAGTGTACTTATACATGCAGATAAAAATTTCTGCGGTAACTAGTCGATATATTTTATTTACGTGTGTCAAGTTATCTTTGTGAATGTGTTGTGCGCATTCATGTATGCTATATTTTATTTACAGCTGCTAAAGTATCGCCCGTGAGGTTGCAGTTTGAGGGAGAAAACAGCCCCATCACGAGCAGCGTGATGTCTGTTAATTCAGCATTCTCTGTAGATCAGCACCCGGGGCATACTTGTAAGTATATATGTCTAGGCCGCTCTATAGTGTACTTATACAAACAGTCATGCATCGGTTTCACAGATAATCGGTGTTGGTAGCTTTACAAATATCGCGTTGAATCAGAGTAAAGTGGAGCATGCAGCTTTTCCTATATCTCGCCCGCTTAGCGGTTAACTACATCACGTATCTTTTCTTTAGTTACGGAGGATCGTCATTCGCGAGTTTTGCAACAGCGCAATTATGGATTTGAGAACAGAACGGAAGTGAGAACGGAGCCTCTTTCACTCAGGTGTGTCGCGGATCGTGAAGAAAGCGACGCGACAACCGCCCACCCCGGGAATACGGAGAGTGGTAGGCTTAAGAATATACGTCTGTGTCAAGCTACAGAATCTGCAAATAGCAACGCGGAAGCAGCAGCTACCAATTCAGCCGATGCATTACCGCCAAAGAAACGCGCGGTATCGCGCCGTCGTGTAAGTAAGAAGCAGAAGGATGATGGTCGAGCACCTTACACACCAACACCCGTATGGACTGCTGAACATGCCAAAATGTTTCTTGACATGTCTGCACAGTACGTGCATAATAAACTCACGCAGAACAGACTAAAATCTTTCTGCGACACGTATGAAAGACTGATAAGTGCGTGTCCAACACCCGACATTATCGCAGAACTGTGCGATTTTAAACAAAATTATGCAAATGTATGATTTAAAAAAAAAATTATGCAAATGTACAGTCAACTTCTGTGAAATAAACCTCTCTGCCTGAGAACGTCTGGTTATGAATTGAAAAAATAATTAAAATGCTCACCATTACACCCTAGGGGCCGATACACGATCTCACAGCGCATTTACACAACTATGATGCCTCTGGAGGTGTCAGAATTCATGAGCAAACAATCGGTCAAAGCCGGGAGCATCTTGATACACACATACAGAAATTCTCGTGGGGCCCCCTCTGTAGGTAATAGTGTTTGTGATAGCGCTGGGAGTTTGGGGGTGATAGTTGTACGCACGACTTTTTACTGTTCTTTACCAACGTTAAATTTTCAGGGTATACATTTATAGCCCACAATGCAGGTCGATACGATTCTTACTTTATTGTTAAGGCAGCGGTTTTTGAAAACTACCGGTAAATGTGATAGCCCAAGGTGTCGTGGTCTTGTGTGTGAGGTTACCCGATTTGTCTATAAGGTTCATAGACTCGCTAAATTTTATCCCCATGAAGCTCACTAAATTACCTCATGCCTCGAGATTTTCAGTTTTCCACACTTTTTTAATACCTGAGAAAACAAAGCTATGTAGGTCCCATACACGATGTGAAATATTATGGGCTAGAGTACATGGCACAGGGTGCTTCTGGCATGGCATGAGAGTCAGGAACACAGGTATGCTAAAAAGTTTGTACCCAATTTTTTGTTGAATGCTGGTCAAAATCGTTGCATAGGCGTGGGCCTGTGCCAAAATAGGCATTTCTGGCATGCCGTGAGAGTCAGAAACACAGGTATGCTAAAAAGTTTGTACCCAATTTTTGTTGAATGCTGGTCAAAATCGTTGCATAGACGTGGGCCTGTGCCAAAATAGGCCGGGACATGTCCAAACATGCCTGTCTTTTATATCTGAGGGCATAGCATCTTTAAAAATAGGACTGGGCAACAAAAACGCTACTCGTCCCAGGCTATACAGTGGGTCATGTATGTAGCGCATACCAAGAACATTGACATTCAGCATGCCTTGAGAGGGTTTGTGAAGCAACTCGCTCAATATTTTCTAGATGACTATACGTATGTTAACGGCCAACACAGTTTTTGAATTTCAGGTTTGTTTTTTCCACGGCTGTCCGTCGTGCTATAATGAAAATGATGCAGATAAGGTCACAAACATCACATGTGGGCAGTTATATCATGCCTTTTTAGCTAAAAAGCGCTAGCTGCAGTGGTGCGGCTATACCATAAGTGTGCTGTGGGTGCATGAGTGGCGTGAAATGTTTAAAAATGATTCAGCGGCTCCGCCCCACATCTATGAAATATGGTATTTTCCAAACACCAGCGACGATCTGCTTGCTCGCTACATTAAACTACACCATAGGGATGAGCTGGAGGGGTCCGTGTATCCTAGCGGCTACACTGATGAAGGCTAGAAAAAAGCACCACAGTGACAGTTTTCTTGAAAAAGAGCTGTCTGTCTTTAATATCTGAGGGGGTTAGCATCGTTAAAAAATAGGCCTAGGCCACTCCCAAAATAATGAATTTGCTGTGAATTTGTCATCAAGTTGCTGGAATCGTGTTAGTATTCAATTTAATACACCTTGATTCGCTACAATATCGGTATGGTAACTGTTTAAAATAACAGCTGAGAGTCAGAAACATAGCTATGCTAGAAAGTTTGTACCCGATTTTTGTTGAATGGTGGTCAAAATCGCTGCATAGGAGTGGACATGTGCCAAAATAGGCCAGTACACGTCCCGAAATAACGAATTTGCTCTGAATTTGCCATCAAGTTGCTGGAATCGTGTTAGTAATCAATTTAATACAGCTTGATTCGCTACAATATCGGTATGGTAACTATTTAAAATAACCTAGCTTTACAAATATAGCGTTGAATATATCGCGTTGAATCAGAGTAAAGTGGAGCATGTGCCAAAATAGGCCGGGACACGTCCCGAAATAACGAATTTGCTTTGAATTTGCCATCAAGTTGCTGGAATCGTGTTAGTAATCAATTTAATACAGCTTGATTCGCTACAATATTCGTATGGTAACTATTAAAATAGCAGCTGAGAGTCAGAAACACAGCTATGCTAAAAAGTTTGTACCCGATTTTTGTTGAATTCTGTTCAAAATCGTTTTTGTGACTTTCCTGAACAAGAATTGTGAGACTTATTATTATCAAGGCAGCCAAATCCAAGACACAAATAGCACTGTCTGCGGTCACTACTGCGTGTACTTTTTACATTTTTTAGCTCGGGACATGCCGTTCAGTATGATATTGGAGAACTTTTCTGCTGATAAACCGCGTAATGATACAATTGTGAGAAATTTTATGTAATGATACAATTGTGAGAAATTTTATTGCTGAGAGAAAATCAAATCTAAAAACTCCGCACTACATCTGTTGGAATATTCACCAAATTTGCGCCTGTCTAGAGAGAACACCATAACCTGTCTGTATAGCCATTTGTATCGCCATTTTGGTGTCACAATTAGTGTTGAGCGATATTGCTCGATATCTAAAAATATCGTATCGAAATTGTATCGCCGATAGCACTAAATATCGTCGATATCCGATTTCGATACCGGAAGTCCCATGTAAGTCTATGGGAACAAAATATCGCAACAAAAAAACCCCTTTCTTTCGTTGTAAACACAAAATATACACACATAGAATACATATATATATATACATGTCATTGTGACATATATATATACATATATTTATAGTTTATACACTTCTACATAGTAAAATAGACTCTGATTCAATTGCCTGGTAAAGCCGTGACATACCCCATAGAAGTCGACGGGCTCGGTGCCGAGTACCCCGAAAACCTCTGGCTCTGTGCGACTGTAATGTATGTAGTACAGTTCATATAGCGTCTTGTGCTTGGGTGCGATGAAAACACAGGAGTCACAGGTTTGATATAGAAAAGTCCTGTATTACTTCATACAAGTTGGCAGAAATAGTCACACAGTTTGCAGACACAGAAACAGGAGACACAGCAGGCCAGAGTAATCCAAGCTCAGCAATCACTCTCCAATACAGATTCAGGATCTTCTTCTCTGTTACCGTAAGTCCATGCAAACGTGGGTCTTTCAAAGAGCAGGGTTCAGAGTCCACAAGTGCTTCAGAGTTCCTCAGTAGGAATAGCTGGAGTACAAGGTCCAAGGCTTACAGGAGTCAAGTCACAGGTTCACTGCAGGCTAGATTCTGAAGCACTGATTGCTCAGCTGTGGCTGCTTAAGAAGCAAAGGAGAGAATCAGGGCGGGAACATGCAAGCTGGAAACTCCATTTTGACTGAGGGCAAGATAGCTGCAGCAAGACATAAAGTAAAATGGCTGACGAACAAACTGAGTTTCAGGAATATATACATAGAACCTTACATTACTCCCCCCTTAAGGACAACCTCCGGATGACCTCAGACCAGGCTTGTGTGGGTACCTCTGATGAAACTGACGGAGCAAGCGAGGAGCATTAACGTTATTGACCGGTTCCCATGAGTTGTCCTCCACTGGGTAGCCCTGCCATTTAATCAGATATTGTAACTGATTTCTATACAACCTGGAATCTAAAATCCTTTCCACCACAAATTCTTCCTGACCATCGACTAGCACTGGGTCAGGGCAAGGAGAGGAACGTCCAGGAAACGTATTGGGTGTCGCAGCCTTTAGTAGGGATACATGAAAGACAGGGTGGATTCTCATAGTTCTGGGCAGTTGAAGACGACAAGCAACGGCACTTATAATTTTATTGATTTTATAGGGTCCAATGTACTTATGTCCCAACTTAGACGATGGAATCCTTAACTTAAGATTTCTGGTTGACAGCCAGACCAAGTCTCCTACCTTGAAAGCTGGTGCAGGTTTACGAAATTTATCTGCTGCTTTCTTGTACCTTTCTTGAGCCGATTCCAGATTTTCCTTTAGAAGATCCATATTCTTCTGTAAAGACGTGATTCTTTCAGCCACTGCTGGTAAAGGCGTTTCTATGGGAAATCGTGGTAGAATGTTAGGATGATAACCTAGATTAGAGTAAAAAGGAGATTGTTTAGTGGAGGCACTCTGAGAGTTGTTATACGAGAACTCAGCTAATGGAAGTAGATCCACCCAATCATCCTGTAGGTGGCAGATAAAGCAGCGGAGATACTGCTCCAGGGTTTGATTGGTTCGTTCGGTCTGTCCATTAGTCTGGGGATGAAAAGCAGAAGAAAGGTTTACTTTAATGTCCAATGCTGCACAGAAATTTTGCCAAAACCTAGAAGTGAATTGCACCCCTGATCCGAAATAACCTCATCCGGTACTCCATGTAAGCGAAACACATCTTTAATCATCAAATCTGATGTCTGTTTTGCAGTGGGTAAGCCGACACAAGGGATAAAATGAGCTGCCTTTGTTAGACGGTCAACCACCACTAGAATGGTGTTCTTCCCTTGAGAGGTTGGTAACTCCACAATGAAGTCCATAGAAATGGATCCCCACGGGCGGGAAGAGGCTGTAACAGACCAGTTGGTGAGGAGCGAGGTGTTTTGCATCTTGCACAGACCTCACATGAAGTGACATAATTCAAAACATCCTTCCTGCAAGTGGGCCACCAAAAGAAACGAGAAAGAAATTCCTGTGTCTTTAGAATTCCTCTATGCCCAGCTATCTTGGAATCGTGAATGAGTTGCAATACTCTTAATCTGACTGTTTCAGGAATATACAGACGTTGTCCCTGAATCCACACACCATTCTTAAAGACAAGACTTACGTCCCTTGGGGGTTGTGCCAAAAAGGAATCCGCATGGTATGCTTCCTTGATGTCCTTAAGTAGGTCTTGATTATGAATTACTCCTAGGAATCTAGAGTCAGGAAGAATAGTCTTAGGAGGAGTAATTGGACGTGTCTCTGCTGAGTAAATCCTAGAGAGTGCATCAGCCTTTCCATTGCGCGATCCTGGTCTATAAGAGATGATAAAATTAAATTGGTTTAAGAAAAGATTCCAGCGAGCCTGGCGAGGAGTCAGGCACTTAGCCGACCTGATAAACTCAAGTTACGATGGTCTGTCAGGACGACTATTTGCTGTGCAGCTCCCTGAAGAAGGTGTCTCCATTCTTTGAAGGCGGCAATAATGGCCAACAACTCTCTATTGCCCACATCGTAGTTCCTCTCAGCCGAAGACAACTGCTGGGAAAAGAAGGCACAGGGATGCAAGACATTCTTCTCACCTGTTCTCTGAGAGAGTATAGCTCCAACGGCACAGTCTGAAGCATCCACCTCTATTATGAAGGCAAGCTCGGGGTTGGGATGTACTAGGATAGGTGCAGTGGTAAATTTATCTTTTAGACGGGAAAATGCTTCCTGGGCTTGGGGAGTCCAGGAAAACCTAGACTCTTTCCGGGTAAGTTGAGTGATAGGTGACACTACCTCAGAGAAATTTCTAATGAAACGTCTATAGAAGTTGGCAAACCCGATGAAGCGCTGTACCTCCTTCACATTTCTAGGACTTGGCCAATCCTTGATGGCTTGGGTTTTGCTTCCATCCATACTAATTCCTTGTGTAGACAGTACATACCCCAGAAATTAAATTTCGGTCCTATGGAATTCACACTTTTCAAGTTTGATGTAAAGATGATTTTGTCTTAGACGTTCCAAGACCATTCTCACATGTCCATGATGTTCCTCTGTGGAGTTAGAAAAAATTAGAATATCATCCAAATAAATTACCACAAATGTATCTAGGAGATCCCTGAAGATGTCATTCACCAAGTGTTGGAAAGTGGCTGGGGCGGTACTCAGACCAAAAGGCATAACTAGATATTCAAAGTGTCCATAGCGTGACCTGAATGCAGTCTTCCATTCATCCCCAGGTCTAATACGGACTAAGTTATAGGCCCCACGAAGATCTAGTTTAGAAAAAATTTTGGCATGTCGCACTCTCTCCAATAACTCAGGGATTAAAGGCAATGGATAACGGTTTCTAATAGTAACCTTATTGAGTTCCCTATAGTCTACGCATGGTCTCAGAGATCCATCTTTCTTCTTTACAAAGAAGATGGGTGCACCTGCAGGAGATGAAGAGGGGCGTATGAAGCCCTTGGCTAGATTTTCATCTATGTAATCCTTTAAAGCCTTTAGCTCGGGCCCCGCCAGGGGGTAGATCTTACCAAAAGGTATCTCTGCTCCAGGCAATAATTCAATTGGACAATCATATGGACGGTGAGGAGGAAGCTGGTCAGCGTTCTTCTTGTCACATAAATCCACATAGTCCTGGTATACAGCTGGTAGTTCAGGGACTGACATGATTCCTTTAGGAACAGAGCAAGCTGAAACTTTTGGACTCATCTGTTTCTCTGGAAAGTGTAATTCCTTGGTCTCCCAGTTAATGGTAGGATTCTGAGCCTGCAGCCATGGTAGCCCTAGAATAATGGGAAAGTGGGGAGAAGAGATAAGCATAAAGGACAGTTTCTCTTGATGATCTTTACCCATAAGAACCCTCAAAGGCTCTGTTTCCTGATCCACTGGTTCAGAGGTCAGCAGGGAGCCATCCACAGTTTCTATCTGTACTGGAGTAGCCTTCTTCACTGAACGTATTCCCTGTTTCAGAGCAAAGGAGACATCCATAAAATTTCCACTTGCCCCTGAGTCGATCATAGCAGAGCTAGACACCCAAGCTGAGTCAACCCAGAGTTTGATGGAAAGAAAGCAATGAGAATTGTTTTTCTTACAACTCAGCTGGGACACCGCTGAGGAAACTTGAAAAATGGCAGCGTTTACACAGTCAACGTCCTCAGAGGTAACGGAGTTTAAGTCCGAGAAATCAAGATCTGTTGCTGCAGATCTCTCTGGAGCCTGAGGCTCGGACCTGACAGATCCCCTCTCGCAACACTCACAATGAATGAGTGCTGCAGTAGTCTTACGAGAACGGCTGGGGCAGTTTATAATGAAGTGCCCTGACTTACCACAATAGAAACATAGATTCTCCTTAAAACGATGTTCCTTGCGTGCATCACTAACCCGTCGTTGTAAAGAGTCTACCTGCATGGGTTCAGGTTCAGGTTCCCGTGTAATCCTACTCAAAGGTTCCTTAGCTGGAGAGGAAGGTTGGAAAAGGTTAGTACGATTGCTTTCGAACCATCTCTCTTGCCTGCGTTCAGTCAGACGAGTATCAATACGGATGCAGTAGTTAATAAAGTCAACGCAGTGGGAGGGTCGGCACGAGCAAGTTCATCCTTAATCAGTGGAGATAACCCCTTTCGAAAAATAGATTTTTTGGCGGAACTGTCCCAGGTGGTATCAAGGGCCCATCTCCTGAAATCCAAGGCATATTCAGCTACCGAGTGCTTACCTTGGCGCAAAGCTAACATGGCTGCTTCAGCTGTTGCACCTCGATTGGGGTCATCAAACACCTGCCCCATGGCTGAAATAAAATCATCAAGGTGATTCAAACAATCATCCTCAGTCTCAATCAGAGGGTTTGCCCACATTAAAGCCTTGTTGGTAAGCAACATAATTATAGTAAGCACCTTAGATCGTTCAGTGGGAAATTGTGAAGCATGTGCAGAAAAAAAAGATTGCATTGATTAATAAATCCCCTGAATTTCTCACGTTCACCGCCAAAACGAAAAGGGGGCAACTTGGGAATCCCAGCACTCGGGGCTACGGCAGGAGCCTGGACTCGCCCCTCTAGAACCTCAATCCTGGCTCGCAAATCCTGGGTAGTCTGTCCAACCACTTGCAAATTGTGATTATTGAGGTCCTGTAGATTTGTAAAACGGGTCTTTATATTCTGCAAATCTGCAAGGATATTATCAGTCACTCCGCAAAGTTCCTTTATGCGGGCCTCCATTTTCCAGATCTTTTAAGACAGGATTACTGGAATGGTTGTGAGAAGTCACAACCACTATCATCACAGAAAGTTTCAACCAGACATCTGATATCCAGAGTTACAGCAGACAAAAAAGAGAAAAGAAAGGAAAAAAAAAAAACAATAGTGTTTACCTGTGGTAACACTGCAAAAAGAAAAAACTTAAGGGAATTGCTCACCTGGAATGGTTGTGAGAAGTCACAACCACTGTCATCACAGAAAGTACAACCGGACGTCTGATATCCACAGTACAGCAGAAACAGCCTTCCAGACCCAGCAGACACTAACGTTTTGGCTTCAGAATCTTGTAATGTATGTAGTACAGTTCATATAGCGTCTTGTGCTTGGGTGCGATGAAAACACAGGAGTCACAGGTTTGATATAGAAAAGTCCTGTATTACTTCATACAAGTTGGCAGAAATAGTCACACAGTTTGCAGACACAGAAACAGGAGACACAGCAGGCCAGAGTAATCCAAGCTCAGCAATCACTCTCCAATACAGATTCAGGATCTTCTTCTCTGTTACCGTAAGTCCATGCAAACGTGGGTCTTTCAAAGAGCAGGGTTCAGAGTCCACAAGTGCTTCAGAGTTCCTCAGTAGGAATAGCTGGAGTACAAGGTCCAAGGCTTACAGGAGTCAAGTCACAGGTTCACTGTAGGCTAGATTCTGAAGCACTGATTGCTCAGCTGTGGCTGCTTAAGAAGCAAAGGAGAGAATCAGGGCGGGAACATGCAAGCTGGAAACTCCATTTTGACTGAGGGCAAGATAGCTGCAGCAAGACAGAAAGTAAAATGGCTGACGAACAAACTGAGTTTCAGGAATATATACATAGAACCTTACAGCGACTCAACTTGGGCGTCACGAACAGGATTCTGTAGCTCGCTATAAGCGAGTCCTGTGTGCCTGAATTGCACTGGTTTTGTGCTTGAGAATTGCTAAAATCATCAGAGAATGTATTTGCCATTTTTCCACCATATCTGCGTCACGACGAGGCACTGGTGAAGAAGAAGGGCGTGCTCTTCGTGGGTGTCACTCACTCAGTGGCGTGAAAACGATGGCCGCCCACTGTAAATGTACTGCAATGTAACATCGTGCCCCACAGCTCTGGAGTTCCGCCTCCTCATCCTCCTCAGTGTGAGGAGGTCCGCCTCCCTACAAAAGAGGGGCCCTTCCAGATATGACACATGTGACTTGGCAGAGATGGCTAATGGACACGACGAGCAGAAGTGGGAAGGGATGGAGCAGTCAGAGCTCTCCCCCCACGGAAGCGACCCGATCGCCACGGAATCACCGTTGGGCACCCGGCCTGTAAACCCTCCTACGCTGCAAGAAGCGGAGGATACCCTGAGAGGCCTGGCCCGGCACCGGGAGGAGGTCGCCAGGATGGAAGCCAGCTGGCGTGCCCTAAAAATAAACTTGGAGCGGCGCCAATCCCTCTTACCTGAAGTGTCTGTACCGGAAGGTGAGGCACCCGTTATAGTAGAGGAGCCCTTGCAATGTGATCCGGTTGACGTTGTCGCAGTGGAGGCACCCGTTCCTGCAAAAACCGCAGCACCGTCAGCAGCACCCCAGATCCCGCTGTCTGCCCCGGTCGCTGAGACAGAAGAAGCGACACCCGTCCTCATGGAGGAGGCCGCGCAGGCACCAGAGCACTACCTGCCTGTACCGGAGCCCCGACTGTCATCTGATTTAGAGCCGTCTGCTTCCTCCGCAGGGGAGG
>JARQOD010001922.1:0-87549 GCA_033576555.1 Oophaga sylvatica | reverse complement strand
TTCCCAGTCAGAACGGCAGGTTACCCCCCAGACGACTGAGAGGAAGACTCAGAAAGAGAAAGCCTGAAGATTTTCAGCAAACACTCATTTAAGGGAGTGGAGTCCAGAAATGGAAAGGATTACCACTTATCGGGTCAAAGCTGAGTTTACTGAGAGCCCTTCAGAGAGTTTCAGAGAAAAAGCTGCCGACGCTTAAGAGCGGAAGATAAAGAAACTGACATCTACTCTGCTTTGCTTATGTTAAAGGGTGAGTAGGACAACAGGCAAGTGGAAAAGAAAGAAGAGTGACAGGGGTTTAAAACCAGCATTGATCTTCCCTCCACCTGCACCACCGGACCCCGGGGTCCCGCGCTTGCCCATCTCACGACTGTAGGAGACACCGGAACCCCGGGGACTACGGTCGCAGGGCCCCAACGTTGATACAAACCGGGGGTCGGGAAAACAGGAGTCGGCCTGATCAGCCATATAAGACTTATTCTGTCCACAAAAAGGGCTCCACCAAAAGGGACCGGGGCGTACTAGAAACAGAGTTGATTTTTGTTTTAACGGGCAAAACTCATACACAAAAAGAAGTAAGGGGGGCCCTACACCTACTATGGGATTACGGGACGGCATCCCCACCCGACAGCTTCCCGGGGACTCCTAAATTTTCATCACATAAAGAAACAGAAAGAGACCCCCTTTTGTGTGTCTCCCTTTATTACTCCTGCACCCCTACACCGCCATAACCCTGGGGGATGCTTCCTGTGGGAGACTTAACATCTTGCTGCCCATAACAACCCCTCAGGGGATCTACCCGCAGTGCTGGTCACCCTACCAGAACCACAGGGGGGCGTCCAACATTTCACAAACCTAAATCCCCTTAAATATCCCCTTTTTATGACACCCAGGGCAACGACCGACTGTTTTACCCGTGACATCCCCCATGAAGTGAAGGGGCTCGTCTGAGTACCCCACGGGGCCCGGTATGAGGACTCACTTTTGCTACACCAGGCAAAACCAATAGCCCGAACAGTGCTGAACCTCTAGACACAGCGGGTTACGGGCGGTCAATCACGGTTTTTTCGTTCCTCACAGTCAGTAGCTGTGGGTTCTTTTAGGGCCACCAGGTATACGTATCACACCCCACATGTCAGGGCGGCACAGACACTCGGCAAACACGAGTACAGAACTATACAGAATGGCTCGAGTAACACAGGCAAGTACTACAGATAAGGAAATCAGCAGACTTACTGTGTTTTTAGGAGGTGTCAGTCTCCCTGTCGAACCCACCCTGGATTTTCCCCCCCCTCGATCCAAGCTAAGTGTGGATGCCTGGTGAATGTACTCCTTCAGTGGCCACAAGGTGGTGTGCCAAGAATGTGAGGGTGATCTCTTAAAGTGAGATCTCAGTGACTGCCTGTACCTGACTTAATAAGAGCTGAGTGCAAGTTTAAAAAAGATTCACTAATCAAAGTCATTTTATGTGTAAGTGTGTGTGTGTAGCCCATTCACTATCTCCATCCATCCCTCACTTCCCTCAAGATGGCTGGACCACATTGTAAATGCACCTGTACTTTGTATCTCCCCCACCTCATTGTAGATTGTAAGCTCTCACGAGCAGGGCGGTTATTTTGCTTTAATTATTGTATTGTTAACATTGTTACTCATGACTTGTGTTTTGAAACTGTTAAACTGTAAAGCTCTGAGGAATATGATGGCGCTATATAAATAAAGTTTATTATTATTATTATAGACATCGGATACAGAATCAGATGTACACTCCTTTCTCAGCAAAGGTTTGTACACAACTGCACTTTATTCTTAGCACAAAAGAACTACAACAGACAAAAAAAGGGCGTCAAAACAATCTTCTGAGCAGCCAGTGTCAGTCTATGATAGGTCCTATCCAACTTCACCTCCATATATGGTGTCTTGGTGTATTCACTTCTGCATTCCAAACATCCCTTCCAGGGTACTGCTCCAGGAAATAGACGCCAGGGTTGCTACACCATATCTGAACTGCCTTATATAAGGTTTAATAATTAAATTTCATTAGCCATTCTCTCCTTCACACCGGATGGGGACCAATCATACCAGAATAGGGATGGGTTCCTGTATACCGGGATAAGGATGGGGGCAATGCATATGAGTCGCACATGGTACCGGGGTTATGGGGTACTCGGCACCGAGCCCATGGAAGTCTATGGGGTTGTCACTGGCAGCAGAGCTCGGTCCGTGGCCCTGGGCGCTCATACAATGGGGGATGTATTTACAGGGGATTGTAGAATAAGTTTGTGACGCCACCTGTGGTTTCTGATCAATTTGACCAGCGCTGCAAGGTGAATCTTCTGAGGGGATGTTATAGGGCAGCAAGATGGAAGTCCTCCCACAGGCGAGACTTTTCCTCGAAGTCTATGGTGTGCAGGGTTCAGGCAATAACGCAGTCACACACAAGTCAGTCTCTTTCCATACCTTTACTGATGTTGTTGGCAGGTATATCCCGGGAAGCTGGTCAGGGTGGAAATGCACATTCAGGTAATCGCTGAGCAGGTTTGAGGCCTCCTTTCCCTTTAAAAATATATGTGATCCTAACTTGCATAAAGTCAAGTTTAACTCCTAATGCAACAGCTACGCCCGGTCGACATAGTGGTAGAGCCTTTTCTGTATCTGGTGACCAGATGTTGGCAAAACGAAGTCCTTCTATGCAGGGCCCTGCTAAAAGTCCTTGTTCTCCCTGACTCAAGTTACGTATCAACGCTTAGGGCTACCTTCTGCGACTTGAAGTCCAGCAAGGATTCCGGTTTTCTATTACTAGCCGTGAAGTACTAGCAATGCTTCGGACCCGGTGTCCGGTTAACAATGTGACGGTGATTATCACCCAGGTCACTCTTCCTTCTTTCTCCACTCGCCTGTCGCCCTGCTCTTACCCCTTTAAAATAAGCACGGGTAGCAGTAGTTGTAGTGTCAGCTTTCTTTCCAGCTCACTGACTGTTCTCAGTTGGCTCGTTGTTGTAATACTGTCGTCCCCTTCCTTCTATACCTTCACAGACTCTGTCCAGAGCACTCTCAGGGCGTTCCGTCAAACTGAATACACGCTTGCTCCGAGAGTCAAAGTTGTGGTGGGATCATACTACCCTCCAAAATTATCTAGCTAAGGATATGATTCCAAGGGGGCTTCGTATTAAAAAAATCCCCCACTACAATTTTTTCTGACATTTTCATTGAAGAGTGGAATCAGATACTCAGTAATTGTTCTTCCAAACTAATGCAACTCATAGTCAAATATAGAGTAATAAATTGGAACATATTCAGAAACAAATGAATGATGCAGATACTGCGCTCACTGAATTTAAATCGTTGACTCAGTATGACTCACTTGTGGCTAAAATGCAAGATAATGTCCTCTAGCCTAGAAAAGGATAAACATGGACCGGAAAAAACGAAAATTTTTCTCGTGATCTAAGAGACTATTCAACCAAGAAAGTCTATGACTGGGGCCATTGGGAGCGGGGTCATAGAACTCCTAAATCTATTTTAAAAAACGCAACCATGCTCTCAAACGAACCGGTATCTAAAAACCAACATGTCTGTTTTACATCCTCTGAGTTGGATTCATCTGACAATAATCTGAGTGTTTCCTCTAATGACAGTGTCACACCACAAAGTTTTTTCGTCATTCAAAAATTGTAAAAGGCGGGGTGGCAGAAAACACCGACAAAGATCATGTCATGATTACACGCCGCAGGAAGAATTATCGCAAATAAGAAACCATGATAATGTTTTTGAATTTATCTGCACGAGACTTTACCAAAACGCAATTAGATGTTTTGGTCCTTAGGTCTGAATTTTGTGCCTGATCAGAATTTCAATCTTTTTTCTACTATTTTGGGACGTCAATAAGTTCATGCGAGACCTTACCATCAAAAAGCATTTTCTAAATCATTCTGATGAGACCCCTTTGCAGGAGTCGCTGACATATAATAATGAATTTACTGACTTGTCTTTCAGAGAACAGGTATCTCTCAACACTTTGTTTAGTTTGTCTACTCATTCCTATGATAATGAATCTGATACCATTCATGCACCTGTGTTTAAAACAAAAAATCCCTCTTTTTATCCCATTCAATCCAGGCCTGATTGCATGACTAAATACCAGGAGGTGATAGAGAGGATTTAAAAATCCTTCATGATAGGGTTAAAATGGGCAGCAGCAGAAATCATTCCAATTTAACAAAAGCCCAGAAAACTGCACTAGATGAGATCAAAAGTATGTCAGATATAATAATTAAAATGTCGGACAAGGGTGGCATGGTAGTTATCCTGAATAAAGAGGATTATCATTCTCGAATTATGTCTCTCTTGTCTGACAGTGATGTATATGAAAAACTCCATACAAATCCCACTGATAAATTTAAAAGTGAGATTATCCAAATTATCAATGAGGGTTTCAGCCTTGGCATTTTAACCAAAAAACAAATTGATTATCTCACAGTGTCTCATCCTATTATACCCTATCATGCATGGTCTCCCAAAAATTCACAAGGATATGAAAATCCCCCCATGAGACCCATTGTCTCAGGGATTGATCTTTAAATGAACATCTGGGTGAATGGGTTGACTCGCTACTTCAACCACTAGTACAAATCACTCCTGGTTATATTAAAGATTCTAAAGAAGTGTTGAGAATGTTTTCCAAGAAAATCTGGTCTAAAGAATATACTTGGTTATGTTGTGATGTGACTTCTTTATATACCTGTATACCTTACAATGTTGCCATGACAGCGCTGCAGTTTGTCTTAACGAAATTCAGTAATTATTCCCAGGATCTCATTAATTATATTTTACAAGTTATTAAATTTTTTTATTAACCCACAATTTTTTCTCATTTGACAATAAATTTTTTTTACAAAAATCTGGCGTGGCGATGGGTGCGAAATTTGCGCCATCCCTAGCTAATCTTGTTATGTCATATTGGGAATATTTTTTTATTTTTCAGCTACTAATCCATTTATTGACTCGTTTGCTTGGTATGGTAGATATATTGATGATTTACTCATCATTTGGAGTGGTGATGTACCTGCCATATCCGGATTTATTGATTATATCAATTCTAATTCATTCAACATACATTTTACTCATAAATTTCATCATAACAAAATTTATTTTTTGATCTTGATTTATATGGGGTACATGACTCTGTTATTATTACTAAAACGTTCAGCAAACCTTGTGCTGGTAATTCTATCTTGCATGCAGCAAGCAGTCACCCCAAACATACTATTAAATCGATTCCTTTGGGTGAATATACCAGAATTTTGAGAAACTGCAGCGATCCTACAGCTTTGGAAACGGAATTTAATTGTGTGGATACAAAATTAAAAAACAGAAATTATCCTAAATGGTCATTAAAAAGAGCACGAACAATTGTAAGTAATAAAAACAGAGAGGATCTCATTAGTGGAGGGCGACAACAAAAAAATGATCTTGCAGTGAAACCATATTTTTGTGCTCAATATAGTCCTCAATTTGGGGACATCAAAAAAATCATTTTGAATCGCTGCCTATTTTATATGAAGATCCCTCTCTTGCTGACATTCTTTCATCAGGTATTAATGTTGTTTCAAGGAAAGCGCCATCTATTGGTAACAAAGTTTTCTCCAAGCATGTTCAGTAATAATTTCTCTTCTCATAAAACATTGTGGTTAGAAACATAAAGGTTTTTATAAATGTGGCCACAATAGATGTGCACTTTGCAAATATGTTTGTGTAACGAAAACCTTTGAAAAATGACAGCACTGCGATTTATACCATTAACAAATATATCAATTGTAATTCATGCTATGTGGTATATAAAATTATGTGCACTACTTGCAATTTATCTTATATAGGCTGCACTACTAGGAAACTAAAAATCAGGATCGCTGAACATTTGCAGGATATAAAGAATGTTTCTTCGAATCGCAATATTTCTGCTGCGCTCTAAACATTTTATTTTTCAGCATGCTCGCAATGTTTCTTCCTTCCAAGTCACAGGTATTGAAAGTGTTAACCTGTCTGCCCGAGGTGGAGATGCACGTCAGCGACTCCTCACACGTGAAGCTTTCTGGATCTTTAATCTACATACCAGACATCCATTGGTCTCAACAAAAGAAACAAATTGATGTTCCATTATTAATTTTATTTCTTTGCATTGATTTTATTTGTGCAAATATTGTTTTTTTTTTTTTTTTTCTTTATTCGTTATGTGCAAATTGTTAAAGGACTTGTCAAAAATCACATGACATTTTTCTGATCGTGATTGGTCTTCCTTTGTCTTAAATATGTGCCTTTGTCTGAATATGTCAGCTGTGATAAAGATCCTTGTGATCGAAACGCGTAGCCTTGTCCTGAGCTTGTCCAGGAGCATGCCATTATTCATGTTTTTATGAATCAATAAAGATGAAGATTTTATTGAAGCTGGATCCCTTTTTCCTTCATTTTCTCATGTATCTTCACGTTTGATCAAGCGGAGGATCCGTGCTTCTACAAACCGGTGAGCTGGTTAGCGTTCTTATATTTCCAAAAGCATGCACCCGTGCTCGACTGGCAGACTGGAGAGATCCTTCGCTGGGGATCGGACTGTCATAAAACTTGTTTGGTTCCTGTTCATCCCGTCCGTCCTTCTCCTACACCAACTAATCTACAGGGCTCCCGATTCCATATTGGTCTTTCGCTGATGTCTTTAACAAAAAGGAATCAGAGACATTACCCCCTCACAGACCGTATGATTGCCCGATCGACCTGCTACCCGGTACTACGCCTCCCCGTGGGCGTATTTACCCATTGTCCGCTGCTGAGACCAGGTCGATGTCCGAATATATCGAGGAGAATTTGGCTAAGGGATTCATCCGGAAATCCACCTCCCCAGCGGGAGCAGGTTTCTTCTTCGTAAAAAAGAAAGACGGCTCTCTCCGTCCCTGTATTGACTACAGAGGCCTAAATTTGATCACGGTGAAGAATAAGTACCCTCTTCCGCTCATTCTAGAATTGTTTGATCGTCTTAGGGGGGCTAGAATCTTCACCAAACTGGATCTTCGTGGGGCATATAACCTGGTCCGTATCCGTCGGGGAGATGAATGGAAGACGGCATTCAACACCCGGGACGGCCACTACGAGTATTTGGTTATGCCCTTTGGTCTCTGTAATGCTCCAGCAGTCTTTCAGGAGTTGGTCAATGACATATTCCGGGACCTTCTCTACTCCTGCGTTGTGGTGTACCTAGACGACATCTTGGTCTTCTCTCCGGATCTCCAGTCTCACCGGAGGGATGTTCGTCAGGTTCTGCTCAGGCTCAGGCAGAATCACCTCTTCGCCAAATATGAGAAGTGTGTTGTGAATGGGTTTGAGATGAGTTCTGAGCAGAGGCTCCCTCTGGTGGTTACAAGCGGTACTAGTGAGGATTGGGAATCAGGTGTTACTGATTGGTCTTATTTAAGGGAATCATTTTCCCATCAGGGTTGCCGGTGATCAATTGTTCTGGTCTGAATCCTTCTTTCCAGTTTCCCTTGTAGCCTGCTGTGTCGTGTCTGCATCTCCTGCTATCAGATAAGACAATTTCTTATTTTGTGTTTTTGCTATATTTTTGCATTTTGTCCTGCACTTCTGTGGGGGCCTTCTGGGTCCCCTCCGGGGGCTTCTGCCCTCTCAGTTTAGTCCAGCCACTGTGTTTTGTACTTTTGCTTTTTCCAGTTTTTTCAGTGGCTGCTGTTTTTGTTACACCAGAGAACTAATTTAGGTGGTAGAGGTCGTGTGATCTCAGGTGATTTTGAAATTAGTAGAGTTGGTGTTTTTCAGGGTTTTCTGGGATTGCAGTAAGTACCCTTCCTGTCCTTTTCTATTTAGATAGTTTGGGCCCCAGCGTTTGCTCATACTATTTTCTTTCTGTGTCAGTATTTCCTCTTGTCTAACCGCCATTACATGTTTGGGGGCTTTCTATTATTTTTGGGGGTTCTGCTCCGGGGCAGATAGCTTTCCTATTTCTATCTTTAGGTGTAGTTAGTTTCTCAGGCTGTGACGAGGCGTCTAGGACCATCGTAGGAACGCTCCACGGCTGCCTCTAGTTGTGGTGGTTAGTCAGGGTACTGCAATCCCATAGATTCCAACTGCTCTGGTGTATTTCCTTTTTTTACCTGCACTCCTCAGCTACCGAAACATAACAGTATCACCGGCCATAAAAATTGTATGGTACTCACAGAAGGGAAAAAATATTTTGAAGGAAGAAAAGTTGTCAGAGATATTTTTCTGTTTGTTGCATTTTTTTTTTTCCTCTGTATCTCTGGGTGCTGGGGAGGATCTTTTCTCCCAATGGAGTTTGCACAGTTGTCTGGCCGTGTGGATCAGCTTGCCACTGAGGTTCAGAGTATTGCTGCATATCTTGCTGGGTTGCCTGTTGTGGAACCTAGGATCCCCATGCCAGATTTGTTTTTAGGGGATCGAGCTAAGTTTCAGAATTTCAAAAATAACTGTAAATTGTTTTTTGCCTTAAAATCTAAGTCCTCAGGAAACGCAGCGCAGCAGGTTCAAATTGTCATCTCTCTCCTGCGCGGCGATCCTCAGGATTGGGCTTTTTCCCTGACACCTGGGGATCCTGTTTTGAGTGATGTTGATGCATTTTTTCAGGCTTTGGGGTTATTGTACGATGAGCCTAATGTCACTGATCAAGCTGAAAAAGCCTTGTTGGCATTAAATCAGGGGCTTGATGACGCTGAGTTATACTGTCAGAGATTCCGTAGGTGGGCAGTCCTGACCAAATGGAATGACGACGCTTTGGCAGCTCTTTTTCGGAAGGGTCTGTCGGATAATGTAAAGGATGTTATGGTGGGATTCCCTGTCCCCTCTGGTCTCAATGATTCTATGTCATTAGCGATTCAAATTGACAGACGTTTGCGTGAGCGGAGAAGTATGCGTGGAGTGGTGTTGCCTTGTGAGCCAGCTGCTGAGCCCATGCAGTGTGATGGAGTGGTGTCTGGGGCACAGCGTCATGAGTTTCGAAAGCGCAATGGGTTATGTTTCTACTGTGGTGATGCCTCTCATGCTATTTCAGTCTGCCCTAAGCGGGGAAGACGTTTTGCACGCTCAGTTGTCTTGGGTAGTGTTCAGACTAAGTTTTTATTAACTGTCACTCTGATATGCTCTCTGTCCTCATTTTCTGCTCAGGCTTTCGTTGATTCTGGAGCAGCTATTAACCTGATGGATTATGATTTTGCTAAACGTTGTGGATTTCCCTTGATACCCCTACAGAAGTCTATTCCCCTACTGGGGATCGATTCTACCCCTTTGGCTGAGAATAAACCCCAGTTTTCTACTCAGGTGATAATGAGGGTTGAACCTGATCACCAGGAGTGCTGCAAATTTTTGGTTCTATATAATCTGCATGACATTATCGTGCTGGGTTTCCCTTGGTTACAGTCTCATAATCCTGTTTTGGATTGGAAATCTGTGTCTGTAACCAGTTGGGGCTGCCAATGTGTTAATACCAACACTCCTGTTTTTTCTGCCTCCCCCCAGGCTGAGGATGTTCCTGACTTTTTGTTTGATTTTTCTGATGTGTTTAGCGAAAGTAAATCTGCATCCTTATCTCCCCATAGGAGCTATGACTGCGCTATTGAATTAGTGCCAGGTAGTAAATTCCCTAAGGGTCGCCTTTTTAACTTGTCTGTACCTGAACATGACGCTATGCGGTCTTATATCAAGGAATCATTGGAGAAGGGTCATATCAGACCATCCTCTTCACCCTTAGGTGCCGGTTTTTTCTTTGTGGCCAAAAAAGATGGTTCATTAAGGCCTGGTATTGATTATCGTCTCTTGAACAATATTACTGTGAAATATCAATACCCGTTACCCTTGATTTCTGACCTGTTTTCCAGGGTGAAAAACGCTACTTGGTTTACCAAGCTTGACCTCAGGGGGCGTATAACCTTATTCGCATTAAGCACGGGGATGAATGGAAGACGGCATTTAACACCCCTGAAGGGCATTTTGAGTACCTTGTGATGCCCTTTGGGCTCACTAATGCTCCTTCCGTCTTCCAGTCCTTCATGAATGACATTTTCAGGGATTTTGTGGACAAGTTTCTGATTGTTTATTTGGATGATATCTTGATTTTTTCTAATGACTGGGACTCTCATGTGAAACATGTTCGAACTGTATTCCAGATTTTGAGAGAGAATGCTCTGTATGTGAAGGGATCAAAGTGTCTTTTTGGCGTACAGAAGATCTCATTTCTGGGATTCATTTTGTCCCCATCTGTTATTGAAATGGACCCGGTCAAGGTTCAGGCCATCTGTGATTGGGTCCAACCTACTTCATTAAAGGCTCTTCAGAGATTTTTGGGTTTTGCCAATTTTTATCGTAAATTTATTGGTAATTTCTCTGTTATTGTTAAACCATTAACTGATTTGACCAGAAAGGGTTCTGATGTGGTGAATTGGCCTCCTGAGGCAGTCTCTGCGTTTCAGGAACTTAAGCAGAGATTCACTTCTGCTCCTGTTCTACGGCAGCCTGATGTTTCTCTGCCATTTCAGGTGGAGGTTGATGCCTCTGAAATTGGGGCAGGTGCCGTTTTGTCCCAAAAAGATCCAGAGACCTCTAAAAGTAACCCTTGTGCCTTTTTCTCTCGAAAATTTTCTCCTACTGAACGTAATTATGACGTGGGTAATCGGGAGTTATTGGCCATGAAGTGGGCTTTTGAAGAGTGGAGACATTGGCTGGAGGGAGCCAAACATCAGGTGGTGGTCCTTACGGACCATAAGAATCTGGTCTATCTGGAATCTGCCAAGCGACTCAATCCTAGACAGGCCAGGTGGGCCTTGTTTTTCACACGTTTTAATTTTGTGGTTTCCTTTCTTCCTGGCACTAAGAATGTTAAGGCAGATGCCCTCTCGAGGAGTTTCCTTGCGGACTCTCCTGAGCTATCTGATCCCTCTGTTATTTTGAAGGAGGGTGTAGTTCTTTCCGCCATCTCGCCCAATTTGAGACTTGCTCTGGAGGGGTGTCAGGAGGATAGGCCCGAGCGCTGCCCTGTTGGAAAATTGTTTGTCCCGGACCAATGGAAAAAGAGTGTGATGTCTGAGATTCATTGTTCCGCATTGGCTGGGCATCCCGGAATTTTTGGTACCAGAGACTTGGTTAGTCGGTCCTTTTGGTGGCCTACCTTGTCTCGCGATGTCAGGGAATTTGTGCAGTCCTGCGGGACTTGCTCTCGCTCCAAGCCTTGCTCTCGCTCTAGTGGTTTGTTGATGCCATTGCCTGTGCCCAAGAGACCATGGACCCATATCTCTATGGATTTCATTTCCGATCTTCCTGTTTCTCAGAGAATGACCACCATCTGGGTAATTTGTGATAGGTTTTCCAAAATGATACATCTTGTGCCATTACCTAAGTTGCCTTCCTCCTCTGAATTGGTGCCGTTGTTCCTTCAGCACGTGGTTCGTTTACACGGCATTCCTGAGAACATTGTGTCTGACAGAGGAGTCCAGTTTGTTTCCAGATTTTGGAGGACTTTTTGTTCTAAACTGGGTGTTCAATTGTCTTTCTCCTCGGCATTTCATCCTCAGACCAATGGTCAAACTGAGAGAACAAACCAGACATTGGAGACTTATCTAAGATGCTTTGTGTCTGCTGATCAGGATGACTGGGTCTCTTTTTGCCTTTGGCTGAGTTTGCTCTTAATAATAGGGCTAGCTCTGCCACTTTGATGTCTCCGTTTTTCTGTAATTCTGGGTTTCACCCTCGATTTTCTTCAGGACAGACGGAGGCTTCTGTCTGTCCAGGTGTTGACTCTGTTGTTGAGCGTATGCAGCAGATTTGGGACCAGGTAGTGGAGAGGTTGTCCCTCTCTCAGGAGAAGGCCCAGCGGTTTGCTAACCGGCATAGGACTGGTGGTCCTCGGTTTAAAGTGGGGGACTTGGTCTGGTTGTCCTCAAAGAATATTCCTATGAGAGTAGCATCTCCTAAATTTAAGCCTAGGTTCATTGGACCTTATAAGATCATGGAGATTATTAATCCTGTTTCTTTTCGTTTGCTTCTTCCAGGGACATTTAAGATCCATAACGTGTTCCACAAGTCCTTGTTGAAGAGGTTTGTTGAGCCAGTGGTTCCTGCTGCTGTGCCTCCTGACCCTGTTTTGGTTGAGGGCAATCTGGAGTATGTGGTTGAGAAAATATTGGATTCTCGTTTTTCTAGACGAAGACTCCAGTATTTGGTTAAATGGAGAGGTTATGGTCAGGAAGATAATTCTTGGGTGTTTGCTTCGGACATCCATGCTAGGAGACTTATCCGTGCGTATCATAGAACTCATCCTGACCGACCTGGTTGCTCAAATGAGGGTTCGGTGACCCCTCCTCAAGGGGGGGGTACTGTTGTGAATGGGTTTGAGATGAGTTCTGAGCAGAGGCTCCCTCTGGTGGTTACAAGCGGTACTAGTGAGGATTGGGAATCAGGTGTTACTGATTGGTCTTATTTAAGGGAATCATTTTCCCATCAGGGTTGCCGGTGATCAATTGTTCTGGTCTGAATCCTTCTTTCCAGTTTCCCTTGTAGCCTGCTGTGTCGTGTCTGCATCTTCTGCTATCAGATAAGACAATTTCTTATTTTGTGTTTTTGCTATATTTTTGCATTTTGTCCTGCACTTCTGTGGGGGCCTTCTGGGTCCCCTCCGGGGGCTTCTGCCCTCTCAGTTTAGTCCAGCCACTGTGTTTTGTACTTTTGCTTTTTCCAGTTTTTTCAGTGGCTGCTGTTTTTGTTACACCAGAGAACTAATTTAGGTGGTAGAGGTCGTGTGATCTCAGGTGATTTTGAAATTAGTAGAGTTGGTGTTTTTCAGGGTTTTCTGGGATTGCAGTAAGTACCCTTCCTGTCCTTTTCTATTTAGATAGTTTGGGCCCCAGCGTTTGCTCATACTATTTTCTTTCTGTGTCAGTATTTCCTCTTGTCTAACCGCCATTACATGTTTGGGGGCTTTCTATTATCTTTGGGGTTCTGCTCCGGGGCAGATAGCTTTCCTATTTCTATCTTTAGGTGTAGTTAGTTTCTCAGGCTGTGACGAGGCGTCTAGGACCATCGTAGGAACGCTCCACGGCTGCCTCTAGTTGTGGTGGTTAGTCAGGGTACTGCAATCCCATAGATTCCAACTGCTCTGGTGTATTTCCTTTTTTTACCTGCACTCCTCAGCTACCGAAACATAACAGAAGTGCCTCTTTGAGCAGACCTCGCTTCCGTTTTTGGGCTACATCATTTCTCAGACAGGCCTACGAATGGATCCGGAGAAACTGTCTGCCATCGAGAAATGGCCCCGACCGGAGGGGTTGAATGCCATTCAGCGGTTCCTGGGATTCGCCAATTATTACAGTCTTTTCATACCGCACTTCTCTACCCGGACTGCTCCAATCTCCGCGCTCACCCGCAAGGATGCTAATCCCAAACAGTGGACGCCCGAAGCAGAGGAGGCCTTTCTTTCTTTAAAACAGGCCTTCTCTTCCGCTCCAGTGCTGCATCGCCCGGACGGCAACAAGCAGTTCTTCCTGGAGGTGGACGCTTCCTCTTCTGGAGCCGGAGCGGTCCTTACTCAAAAATCTTCATCCGGGAGGATGGTATCTTGCGGCTTCTTCTCCAAACTCTTCTCCTCTTCTGAGCGCAATTACTCCATAGGAGACCGAGAGTTATTGGCCATCAAGCTGGCATTGGAGGAGTGGCGTTACCTACTCGAGGGGGCTCTTCATCCGGTAATCATTTACACTGACCACAAGAATCTGGCTTACCTCCAGCATGCCCAGAGGCTTAACCCTCGCCAAGCCCGGTGGTCCTTGTTTTTTGCCCGCTTCGATTTTCTTTTACATTTTCGCCCGGCCGACAAAAACATCAAGGCGGATGCCTTGTCCCGGTCCTTCCTGGTGTCTGATCTCGAGGAGGAACCTAAACATATCATCGATCCCGCCAGAGTGATGCGGGTGGCTCCCGTGAGTCTAAATCGTCTCCCTCCTGGCAAGACGTTCGTATCGGTAACCGATCGGGAGAGAATCCTACACTGGGGTCATTCGTCTAAACTAGCTGGCCACGCTGGTCAGAAAAAGACCCTCCAGCTCATTACTCGGCATTACTGGTGGCCTACCCTGCACAAGGACGTAATAGACTTTGTTTCTGCCTGTGTCTCCTGTGCCCGCAACAAAGTTCCGAGACACCTGCCTGCCGGCCGTCTTCTTCCGCTTCCTGTACCCGCTGCTCCCTGGCAGCATATAGCCATGGACTTCATAACAGATCTGCCCGTCTCTGCCGGTTGTACGGTCATTTGGGTGGTCGTTGACCGATTTTCCAAGATGGCTCACTTCATTCCCCTGCCAGGGCTTCCGTCTGCACCCGAGTTGGCTAAAGACTTTATCCGCCACATCTTCCGTCTTCATGGTCTGCCTCGTCACATTGTGTCGGATCGTGGGGTACAGTTCACCTCACGTTTCTGGAGAGCCACTTGTAAGTTGCTAGACGTCACCTTGGATTTCTCCTCCGCTTACCACCCGCAGTCCAATGGACAAGTCGAGCGAATCAATCAGAATCTGACCAGTTATCTCCGGCACTTCGTTAATGCCCACCATTCTGACTGGGTGGATCTCCTGCCTTGGGCCGAATTCTCTTATAACAATCACGAGAGCGAATCTTCCTCCAAATCTCAGTTTTTTGTAGTCTTCGGTCAACACCCCCGGATCCCTGTTCCTGTCTCCATCTCTGTGGACAATCCAGCTGCGGAATCTCTGGTTAACGAATTTTCCTCCATATGGGAGAGTACCCGGTCCGCACTCATTCTGTCATCCGAGCGCATGAAGAAACATGCTGACAAAAGACATTTGGATCCTCCTCAGTTCCGTCCTGGAGATAAGGTCTGGCTTTCGTCCAAGTATGTCCGGCTCAAGATTCCTTCCTACAAGTTGGGTCCTCGGTTCATCGGTCCTTTTGAGATCATCAGTCAGATCAACCCGGTGTCCTATAAATTGAAACTCCCGGCCAATTTGCGGATTCCTAACTCCTTCCATGTATCTCTCCTCAAACCGGTGGTATTTAACTCTTTTGTCAAGTCTACAGGTACACCTCCTGCTCCAGTGTCTGCTGAAGACGAATTTGAGGTAGAGAACATTCTGGCCACCAAAAGGGTAGGAAGAAAGACCTATTTTCAGGTGGATTGGAAGGGGTTTGGTCCTGAGGAGAGAACGTGGGAGCCTCGGGAGAACATCCATGCTCCTCTCATCCTAGCTAAATTTCTTTCTGGCCTAAAGAGGAGGGGGCTTAGGGGGGGGGTACTGTAGCGTCGGCGTCTCTGCCTTCTGCCAGGCAGGGACGCTGTTTTCCTGCGACAGCGTCCTCTGCCAGGCAGGGACGTCGCCCCCCTTACCCGCGCTCAGCGTCCTCCTTCCGCCCTGCTGGGGCCGCGCGCTCCTTCCCTGCTTCTGGACTTAGGGCGCGCGCCCGCGCCCTCCCCCGCTCTTAAAGGGGCCGCGCGCATCTTTCAAAAAAGGTCCCGGCCAATGCCGGAGGACTCCACCCTATATAAAGTACTTCCTCCTTAATGGAGGTGCCCGAGCAATGTTGTTGTTGCACTGTTTAACTCTGCTTCAGCCCTCAGGGTCCGTTTCCAGTTACCTGCCTGTTTCCTACCAGTTTCCTGTCTGCTACCTGCCCGCAAGCCTGCCTGGAGGTTCGGCCGTCACATGCGGTGACCATCGGCAAATCCAGAGACTCTCGCCTGCTCACTTGGGGGCGCTCATCAGCCATCTGCCTGCAAGCCTACCTGGAGGTTCGGCCATCACCTGCGGTGTCCATCGGCTATTCCAGAGACTCTCGCCTGCTCACTTGGGGGCGCTCATCTGCCATCTGCCTGCAAGCCTACCTGGAGGTTCGGCCATCACCTGCGGTGTCCATCGGCTATTCCAGAGACTCTCGCCTGCTCACTTGGAGGCGCTCATCTGTCATCTGCCTGCTAGCCTACCGGGAGGCTCCACCATCTCAGGTCGTATATACCTGTCCACTCAGAGACTGCCCCGGTCCCTTGCCTGCCTGTTTATCCAGAGACTGCCCCGGTCACTTGCCGTGACTACCTGCCTGTCTACCCAGAGACTGCCCCGGTCACTTGCCGTGACTACCCGCCTGTTTGTCCAGAGACTGCCCCGGTCACTTGCCGCGACTACCTACCTGTCCCTCCAGAGACTGCCCTGGTCACTTGCCGTGACTACCTGCCTGTCCCTCCAGAGACTGCCCCGGTCACTTGCCGTGACTACCTGCCTGTCCCTCCAGAGACTGCCTCTGTAAGGTTCTATGTATATATTCCTGAAACTCAGTTTGTTCGTCAGCCATTTTACTTTCTGTCTTGCTGCAGCTATCTTGCCCTCAGTCAAAATGGAGTTTCCAGCTTGCATGTTCCCGCCCTGATTCTCTCCTTTGCTTCTTAAGCAGCCACAGCTGAGCAATCAGTGCTTCAGAATCTAGCCTGCAGTGAACCTGTGACTTGACTCCTGTAAGCCTTGGACCTTGTACTCCAGCTATTCCTACTGAGGAACTCTGAAGCACTTGTCGACTCTGAACCCTGCTCTTTGTAAGACCCACGTTTGCATGGACTTACGGTAACAGAGAAGAAGATCCTGAATCTGTATTGGAGAGTGATTGCTGAGCTTGGATTACTCTGGCCTGCTGTGTCTCCTGTTTCTGTGTCTGCAAACTGTGTGACTATTTCTGCCAACTTGTATGAAGTAATACAGGACTTTTCTATATCAAACCTGTGACTCCTGTGTTTTCATCGCACCCAAGCACAAGACGCTATATGAACTGTACTACATACATTACAAGATTCTGAAGCAAAAACGTTAGTGTCTGCTGGGTCTGGAAGGCTGTGTCTGCTGTACTGTGGATATCAGACGTCCGGTTGTACTTTCTGTGATGACAGTGGTTGTGACTTCTCACAACCATTCCAGGTGAGCAATTCCCTTAAGTTTTTTCTTTTTGCAGTGTTACCACAGGTAAACACTATTGTTTTTTTTTTTTCTTTCTTTTCTCTTTTTTGTCTGCTGTAACTCTGGATATCAGATGTCTGGTTGAAACTTTCTGTGATGATAGTGGTTGTGACTTCTCACAACCATTCCAGGTGAGCAGTTCCTTAATTTTTTTTTCTCTCTGCAGTGTTGCCACAGGTGAACACTATTGTTTTTTTTCTCTCCTCTTCTTCCAGTAATCCTGTCTTAAAAGATCTGGAAAATGGAGGCCCGCATAAAGGAACTTTGCGGAGTGACTGATTATATTCTGCAAATCTGCAAGGATATTAAGACCCGTTTTACAAATCTACAGGACCTCAATAATCACAATTTGCAAGTGGTTGGACAGACTACCCAGGATTTGCGAGCCAGGATTGAGGTTCTAGAGGGGCGAGTCCAGGCTCCTGCCGTAGCCCCGAGTGCTGGGATTCCCAAGTTGCCCCCTTTTCGTTTTGGCGGTGAACGTGAGAAATTCAGGGGATTTATTAATCAATGCAATCTTTTTTTTTCTGCACATGCTTCACAATTTCCCACTGAACGATCTAAGGTGGTTACTATAATTATGTTGCTTACCAACAAGGCTTTAATGTGGGCAAACCCTCTGATTGAGACTGAGGATGATTGTTTGAATCACCTTGATGATTTTATTTCAGCCATGGGGCAGGTGTTTGATGACCCCAATCGAGGTGCAACAGCTGAAGCAGCCATGTTAGCTTTGCGCCAAGGTAAGCACTCGGTAGCTGAATATGCCTTGGATTTCAGGAGATGGGCCCTTGATACCACCTGGGACAGTTCCGCCAAAAAATCTATTTTTCGAAAGGGGTTATCTCCACTGATTAAGGATGAACTTGCTCGTGCCGACCCTCCCACTGCGTTAGGTGACTTTATTAACTACTGCATCCGTATTGATACTAGTCTGACTGAACGCAGGCAAGAGAGATGGTTCGAAAGCAATCGTACTAACCTTTTCCTACCTTCCTCTCCAGCTAAGGAACCTTTGAGTAGGATTACACGGGAACCTGAACCCATGCAGGTAGACTCTTTACAACGACGGGTTAGTGATGCACGCAAGGAACATCGTTTTAAGGAGAATCTATGTTTCTATTGTGGTAAGTCAGGGCACTTCATTATAAACTGCCCCAGCCGTTCTCGTAAGACTACTGCAGCACTCATTCATTGTGACTGTTGCGAGAGGGGATCTGTCAGGTCCGAGCCTCAGGCTCCAGAGAGATCTGCAGCAACAGATCTTGATTTCTCGGACTTAAACTCCGTTACCTCTGAGGACGTTGACTGTGTAAACGCTGCCATTTTTCAAGTTTCCTCAGCGGTGTCCCAGCTGAGTTGTAAGAAAAACAATTCTCATTGCTTTCTTTCCATCAAACTCTGGGTTGACTCAGCTTGGGTGTCTAGCTCTGCTATGATCGACTCAGGGGCAAGTGGAAATTTTATGGATGTCTCCTTTGCTCTGAAACAGGGAATACGTTCAGTGAAGAAGGCTACTCCAGTACAGATGGAAACTGTGGATGGCTCCCTGCTGACCTCTGGACCAGTGGATCAGGAAACAGAGCCTTTGAGGGTTCTTATGGGTAAAGATCATCAAGAGAAACTGTCCTTTATGCTTATCTCTTCTCCCCACTTTCCCATTATTCTAGGGCTACCATGGCTGCAGGCTCAGAATCCTACCATTAACTGGGAGACCAAGGAATTACACTTTCCAGAGAAACAGATGAGTCCAAAAGTTTCAGCTTGCTCTGTTCCTAAAGGAATCATGTCAGTCCCTGAACTACCAGCTGTATACCAGGACTATGTGGATTTATGTGACAAGAAGAACGCTGACCAGCTTCCTCCTCACCGTCCATATGATTGTCCAATTGAATTATTGCCTGGAGCAGAGATACCTTTTGGTAAGATCTACCCCCTGGCGGGGCCCGAGCTAAAGGCTTTAAAGGATTACATAGATGAAAATCTAGCCAAGGGCTTCATACGCCCCTCTTCATCTCCTGCAGGTGCACCCATCTTCTTTGTAAAGAAGAAAGATGGATCTCTGAGACCATGCGTAGACTATAGGGAACTCAATAAGGTTACTATTAGAAACCGTTATCCATTGCCTTTAATCCCTGAGTTATTGGAGAGAGTGCGACATGCCAAAATTTTTTCTAAACTAGATCTTCGTGGGGCCTATAACTTAGTCCGTATTAGACCTGGGGATGAATGGAAGACTGCATTCAGGTCACGCTATGGACACTTTGAATATCTAGTTATGCCTTTTGGTCTGAGTACCGCCCCAGCCACTTTCCAACACTTGGTGAATGACATCTTCAGGGATCTCCTAGATACATTCGTGGTAATTTATTTGGATGATATTCTAATTTTTTCTAACTCCACAGAGGAACATCATGGACATGTGAGAATGGTCTTGGAACGTCTAAGACAAAATCATCTTTACATCAAACTTGAAAAGTGTGAATTCCATAGGACCGAAATTCAATTTCTGGGGTATGTACTGTCTACACAAGGAATTAGTATGGATGGAAGCAAAACCCAAGCCATCAAGGATTGGCCAAGTCCTAGAAATGTGAAGGAGGTACAGCGCTTCATCGGGTTTGCCAACTTCTATAGACGTTTCATTAGAAATTTCTCTGAGGTAGTGTCACCTATCACTCAACTTACCCGGAAAGAGTCTAGGTTTTCCTGGACTCCCCAAGCCCAGGAAGCATTTTCCCGTCTAAAAGATAAATGTACCACTGCACCTATCCTAGTACATCCCAACCCCGAGCTTGCCTTCATAATAGAGGTGGATGCTTCAGACTGTGCCGTTGGAGCTATACTCTCTCAGAGAACAGGTGAGAAGAATGTCTTGCATCCCTGTGCCTTCTTTTCCCAGCAGTTGTCTTCGGCTGAGAGGAACTACGATGTGGGCAATAGAGAGTTGTTGGCCATTATTGCCGCCTTCAAAGAATGGAGACACCTTCTTCAGGGAGCTGCACAGCAAATAGTCGTCTGACAGACCATCGTAACCTTGAGTTTATCAGGTCGGCTAAGTGCCTGACTCCTCGCCAGGCTCGCTGGAATCTTTTCTTAAACCAATTTAATTTTATCATCTCTTATAGACCAGGATCGCGCAATGGAAAGGCTGATGCACTCTCTAGGATTTACTCAGCAGAGACACGTCCAATTACTCCTCCTAAGACTATTCTTCCTGACTCTAGATTCCTAGGAGTAATTCATAATCAAGACCTACTTAAGGACATCAAGGAAGCATACCATGCGGATTCCTTTTTGGCACAACCCCCAAGGGACGTAAGTCTTGTCTTTAAGAATGGTGTGTGGATTCAGGGACAACGTCTGTATATTCCTGAAACAGTCAGATTAAGAGTATTGCAACTCATTCACGATTCCAAGATAGCTGGGCATAGAGGAATTCTAAAGACACAGGAATTTCTTTCTCGTTTCTTTTGGTGGCCCACTTGCAGGAAGGATGTTTTGAATTATGTCACTTCATGTGAGGTCTGTGCAAGATGCAAAACACCTCGCTCCTCACCAACTGGTCTGTTACAGCCTCTTCCCACCCCGTCCCGCCCGTGGGGATCCATTTCTATGGACTTCATTGTGGAGTTACCAACCTCTCAGGGGAAGAACACCATTCTAGTGGTGGTTGACCGTCTAACAAAGGCAGCTCATTTTATCCCTTGTGTCGGCTTACCCACTGCAAAACAGACATCAGATTTGATGATTAAAGATGTGTTTCGCTTACATGGAGTACCGGATGAGGTTATTTCGGATCGAGGGGTGCAATTCACTTCTAGGTTTTGGCAAAATTTCTGTGCAGCATTGGACATTAAAGTAAACCTTTCTTCTGCTTTTCATCCCCAGACTAATGGACAGACCGAACGAACCAATC
Organism: Oophaga sylvatica; assembly: GCA_033576555.1. NCBI lineage: Eukaryota > Metazoa > Chordata > Amphibia > Anura > Dendrobatidae > Oophaga > Oophaga sylvatica. The sequence continues at coordinate 66,621 of JARQOD010001922.1, read as the reverse complement.
AAACCCTAGAGCAGTATCTCCGCTGCTTTATCTGCCACCTACAGGATGATTGGGTGGATCTACTTCCATTAGCTGAGTTCTCGTATAACAACTCTCAGAGTGCCTCCACTAAACAGTCTCCTTTTTACTCTAATCTAGGTTATCATCCTAACATTCTACCACGATTTCCCATAGAAACGCCTTTACCAGCAGTGGCTGAAAGAATCACGTCTTTACAGAAGAATATGGATCTTCCAAAGGAAAATCTGGAATCGGCTCAAGAAAGGTACAAGAAAGCAGCAGATAAATTTCGTAAACCTGCACCAGCTTTCAAGGTAGGAGACTTGGTCTGGCTGTCAACCAGAAATCTTAAGTTAAGGATTCCATCGTCTAAGTTGGGACATAAGTACATTGGACCCTATAAAATCAGTAAGATTATAAGTGCCGTTGCTTGTCGTCTTCAACTGCCCAGAACTATGAGAATCCACCCTGTCTTTCATGTATCCCTACTAAAGGCTGCGACACCCAATACGTTTCCTGGACGTTCCTCTCCTTGCCCTGACCCAGTGCTAGTCGATGGTCAGGAAGAATTTGTGGTGGAAAGGATTTTAGATTCCAGGTTGTATAGAAATCAGTTACAATATCTGATTAAATGGCAGGGCTACCCAGTGGAGGACAACTCATGGGAACCGGTCAATAACGTTAATGCTCCTCGCTTGCTCCGTCAGTTTCATCAGAGGTACCCACACAAGCCTGGTCTGAGGTCATCCGGAGGTTGTCCTTAAGGGGGGAGTAATGTAAGGTTCTATGTATATATTCCTGAAACTCAGTTTGTTCGTCAGCCATTTTACTTTCTGTCTTGCTGCAGCTATCTTGCCCTCAGTCAAAATGGAGTTTCCAGCTTGCATGTTCCCGCCCTGATTCTCTCCTTTGCTTCTTAAGCAACCACAGCTGAGCAATCAGTGCTTCAGAATCTAGCCTGCAGTGAACCTGTGACTTGACTCCTGTAAGCCTTGGACCTTGTACTCCAGCTATTCCTACTGAGGAACTCTGAAGCACTTGTGGACTCTGAACCCTGCTCTTTGAAAGACCCACGTTTGCATGGACTTACGGTAACAGAGAAGAAGATCCTGAATCTGTATTGGAGAGTGATTGCTGAGCTTGGATTACTCTGGCCTGCTGTGTCTCCTGTTTCTGTGTCTGCAAACTGTGTGACTATTTCTGCCAACTTGTATGAAGTAATACAGGACTTTTCTATATCAAACCTGTGACTCCTGTGTTTTCATCGCACCCAAGCACAAGACGCTATATGAACTGTACTACATACATTACAGCCTCGGTCACTTGCCGTGACTACCTGCCCGTCTACCCAGAGACTGTCCCTGTCACTTGCCGTGACTTCCTGTCTGTCTCCCCGGGCGCCACCCGCTCCTTTACAAGGAAAGCCTCCTTGTATAATAAAGCTCAGAGGTTCCGCCTCCCAGATCCGTTACATATCCCATATCACACATAAGAGGGAATAGTGGTAAATATGTCATCTTTATCTGTATAGGATCTGTAATCTCCATCTTGTTAGGATGTTTCTCCTTTACACTATATGGGCTGCACTGTATTCCTGGAATATTCCATATCACACATAAGAGGGAATAGGGGAAAATATGTCATCTTTATCTGTATAGGATCTGTAATCTCCATCTCATTAGGATGTTTCCTCCTTTACACTATATGGGCTGCACTGTATTCCTGGAATATTCCATATCACACATAAGAGGGAATAGTGGTAAATATGTCATCTTTATCTGTATAGGATCTGTATTCTCCATCTTGTTAGGATGTTTCCTCCTTTACACTATATGGGCTGCACTGTATTCCTGGAATATCCCATATCACACATAAGAGGGAATAGTGGTAAATATGTCATCTTTATCTGTATAGGATCTGTAATCTCCATCTTGTTAGGATGTTTCCTCCTTTACACTATATGGGCTGCACTGTATTCCTGGAATATTCCATATCACACATAAGAGGGAATAGTGGTAAATATGTCATCTTTATCTGTATAGGATCTGTAATCTCCATCTCATTAGGATGTTTCCTCCTTTACACTATATGGGCTGCACTGTATTCCTGGAATATTCCATATCACACATAAGAGGTAATAGTGGTAAATATGTCATCTTTATCTGTATAGGATCTGTAATCTCCATCTTGTTAGGATGTGTCCTCCTTTACACGATATGGGCTGCACTGTATTCCTGGAATATCCCATATCACACATAAGAGGGAATAGTGGTAAATATGTCATCTTTATCTGTATAGGATCTGTAATCTCCATCTTGTTAGGATGTTTCCTCCTTTACACTATATGGGCTGCACTGTATTCCTGGAATATTCCATATCACACATAAGAGGGATAGTGGTAAATATGTCATCTTTATCTGTATAGGATCTGTATTCTCCATCTTGTTAGGATGTTTCCTCCTTTACACTATATGGGCTGCACTGTATTCCTGGAATATCCCATATCACACATAAGAGGGAATAGTGGTAAATATGTCATCTTTATCTGTATAGGATCTGTAATCTCCATCTTGTTAGGATGTTTCCTCCTTTACACTATATGGGCTGCACTGTATTCCTGGAATATTCCATATCACACATAAGAGGGAATAGTGGTAAATATGTCATCTTTATCTGTAATCTCCATCTTGTTAGGATGTTTCCTCCTTTACACTATATGGGCTGCACTGTATTCCTGGAATATCCCATATCACACATAAGAGGGAATAGTGGTAAATATGTCATCTTTATCTGTATTAGGATCTGTAATCTCCATCTTGTTAGGATGTTTCCTCCTTTACACTATATGGGCTGCACTGTATTCCTGGAATATCCATATCACACATAAGAGGGAATAGTGGTAAATATGTCATCTTTATCTGTATAGGATCTGTAATCTCCATCTTGTTAGGATGTTTCCTCCTTTACACTATATGGGCTGCACTGTATTCCTGGAATATTCCATATCGCACATAAGAGGGAATAGTGGTAAATATGTCATCTTTATCTGTATAGGATCTGTAATCTCCATCTTGTTAGGATATTTCCTCCTTTACACTATATGGGCTGCACTGTATTCCTGGAATATTCCATGTAGCACATAAGAGGGAATAGTGGTAAATATGTCATCTTTATCTGTATAGGATCTGTAATCTCCATCTTGTTAGGATGTTTTCTCCTTTACACTATATGGGCTGCACTGTATTCCTGGAATATCCCATATCTCACATCAGAGGGAATAGTGGTAAATATGTCATCTTTATCTGTATAGGATCTGTAATCTCCATCTTGTTAGGATGTTTCCTCCTTTACACTATATGGGCTGCACTGTATTCCTGGAATATTCCATATCACATATAAGAGGGAATAGTGGTAAATATGTCATCTTTATCTGTATAGGATCTGTAATCTCCATCTTGTTAGGATGTTTCCTCCTTTACACTATATGGGCTGCTCTGTATTCCTGGAATATCCCATATCACACATAAGAGGGAATAGTGGTAAATATGTCATCTTTATCTGTATAGGATCTGTAATCTACATCTTGTTAGGATGTTTCCTCCTTTACACTATATGGGCTGCACTGTATTCCTGGAATATCCCATATCACACATAAGAGGGAATAGTGGTAAATATGTCATCTTTATCTGTATAGGATCTGTAATCTCCATCTTGTTAGGATGTTTCCTCCTTTACAATATATGGGCTGCACTGTATTCCTGGAATATCCCATATCACACATAAGAGGGAATAGTGGTAATATGTCATCTTTATCTGTATAGGATCTGTAATCTCCATCTTGTTAGGATGTTTCCTCCTTTACACTATATGGTCTGCACTGTATTCCTGGAATATCCCATATCACACATAAGAGGGAATAGTGGTAAATATGTCATCTTTATCTGTATAGGATCTGTAATCTCCATCTTGTTAGGATGTTTCCTCCTTTACACTATATGGGCTGCACTGTATTCCTGGAATATTCCATATCGCACATAAGAGGGAATAGTGGTAAATATGTCATCTTTATCTGTATAGGATCTGTAATCTCCATCTTGTTAGGATGTTTCCTCCTTTACACTATATGGGCTGCACTGTATTCCTGGAATATCCCATATCACACATAAGAGGGAATAGTGGTAAATATGTCATCTTTATCTGTATAGGATCTGTAATCTCCATCTTGTTAGGATGTTTCCTCCTAACACTATATGGGCTGCACTGTATTCCTGGAATATTCCATATCGCACATAAGAGGGAATAGTGGTAAATATGTCATCTTTATCTGTATAGGATCTGTAATCTCCATCTTCTTAGGATGTTTTCTCCTTTACACTATATGGGCTGCACTGTATTCCTGGAATATCCCATATCACACATAAGAGGGAATAGTGGTAAATATGTCATCTTTATCTGTATAGGATCTGTAATCTCCATCTTGTTAGGATGTTTCCTCCTTTACACTATATGGGCTGCACTGTATTCCTGGAATATTCCATATCACACATAAGAGGAATAGTGGTAAATATGTCATCTTTATCTGTATAGGATCTGTAATCTCCATCTTGTTAGGATGTTCCTCCTTTACACTATATGGGCTGCACTGTATTCCTGGAATATTCCATATCACACATAAGAGGGAATAGTGGTAAATATGTCATCTTTATCTGTATAGGATCTGTAATCTCCATCTTGTTAGGATGTTTCCTCCTTTACACTATATGGGCTGCACTGTATTCCTGGAATATCCCATATCACACATAAGAGGAATAGTGGTAAATATGTCATCTTTATCTGTATAGGATCTGTAATCTCCATCTTGTTAGGATGTTTTCTCCTTTACACTATATGGGCTGCACTGTATTCCTGGAATATCCCATATCGCACTTGCTGCACTTTATATCTCCTATTTGTATTCCCGGAATGTAATGCGCTGTTAGCTCTTTATTTTCTTAGTATTTATGCCCTTTGCTCTGTGTCCTCTCATTATATAAGATTTTCATTTATAAGTGCACAGTATCTATTCACCTTATAAACTGATATCAAGTGATATCTCTACAATTCGCTTACATATACAGTACAGACCAAAAGTTTGGACACAACTTCTCATTCAACGATTTTTCTGTATTTTCATGACTATGAAAATTGTAGAATCACACTGAAGGCATCAAAACTATGAAGTAACACATGTGGAATTATACATTACACTTTACAAAAAAGTGTGAAACAACTGAAAATATGTCTTATATTCTAGGTTCTTCACAGTAGCCACCTTTTGCTTTGATTACTGCTTTGCACGCAGAAAAGGTGAACGGATGGACTCTACATGCCTGGTTCTCACCGTGAAACATGGAGGAGGTGGTGTGATGGTGTGGGGGTGCTTTGCTGGTGACACTGTTGGGAATTTATTCAAAATTGAAGGCATACTGAACCAGCAAGGCTACCACAGCATCTTGCAGCAGCATGCTATTCCATCCGGTTTGCGTTTAGTTGGACCATCATTTATTTTTCAACAGAGCAATGACCCCAAACATACCTCCAGACTGTGTAAGGTCTATTTGACCAAGAAGGAGAGTGTTGGGGTGCTACGCCAGATGACCTGGCCCCCACAGTCACCAGATCTGAACCCAATCAAGATGGTTTGGGGTGAGCTGGACCGCTCACTGCTTCAATTTTGAATAATCCCCAACAGTGTCACCAGCAAAGCACCCCCACACCTTCACACCACCTCCTCCATGCTTCACGGTGGGAACTAGGCATGTAGAGTCCAGAAGTTCACCTTTTCTGCGTGCAAAGCAGTAATCAAAGCAAAAGGTGGCTACTTTGAAGAACCTAGAATATAAGACATATTTTCAGTTGTTTCACACTTTTTTGTAAAGTGTAATGTATAATTCCACATGTGTTAATTCATAGTTTTGATGCCTTCAGTGTGATTCTACAATTTTCATAGTCATGAAAATACAGAAGAATCTTTGAATGAGAAGGTGTGTCCAAACTTTTGGTCTGTACTGTATCTATGGATGGATTTATCTTATACTCTATAAATACGCTGCACTTAATCTCATTTCAGCCTTGATAGTGACGCTCTCTTAGGATACATTTTACTGTATGATGGCACTTTTGCACATAGCCACTAGATTGAGCTACACTTGACATTTGCCTGAATTTTTATATCTACACATGGTTTACACAAATTATATTTTCCTGTCTTAACTATATACTATTTAACATTAGAAGCTGTGTATTTTTGTAATTATTTGTATGTATACATGATTGATTACCACTTCAGTCTCTATAAAAACAATCCCCTTTAATCCCTTTCCGACATCGGGTGTAAATGTACTCCTTCACTTTGATGTTGGCTCCGGCGGTGAGCCCACATCTCTTCCGGCACATGTCAGCTGTTTTGAACAGCTGACATGTGCACCTAACAGCCTTAACAGCGGCATTTAACGAGCACTTCCAGCAAGCGCACCGGAAATCCTGCCCATCAGTGACCGTCATGTGAGCGCAGGTCACCGATTGGTTGGCATGACAACTAGAGGTCTCCAGCAGACCTCTATGGTTGTCACTGCAAGAATGCTAAGAGCACCACCCGCTAGCCAAAACCGCATGGACCAGGGATCGTCCCGCCCTCCTTTTAACATGGGCAAAACGCTACTCAGACAACACAGGGTGAGGGTAAAACAGTGCGGCAATGCTTTATTGTACCACAAAACAGGCAAGATAACACATAGTCCCAGCACCGTATCCAAGATGGTGCAGATTACAGAGTCTCGCCCTTCCACTGACTCGCCGGGTTAATAGCAACTGTGACTTCAGATCTTCCAGGGTCGCAACCTCACCTGTGGCACGCACACAGAGAGGAGGTAATGACAAGCGTTGGAAGATGACAGTCCATATAAGGCCAGTTGATCCGAGGATCACAACCTGGCTTCTCCAAATGTATCCATGGTTCAGTGATGGTCAATGGAGCAGATCTGTATTCTTCCAACCGAGGCTGAAAACCCCTAGGTTGTTTCTTATAAAATGATAGATCCATGTCCTTAGTGATGATGTTGCGGCTGCTGTCATGTTTCTTGTCCTTTGGATGTATAGATGTCTTGGCAGAATCTCTCTGGCTGTTTCTCTCTCTGTCTCTATATACAGAGGAATGTAACCTATTTTTAGATTTAACAAGTGTCCCTCATTCAGTAATTACATAAAGGGTAAGAATGGAGAGGAGATTATTATAACATTACTTCTCCATTTAAACTATTTGCATAGCTTTTCCCTCTCTGCTTTAGAAGTCAACAAACTGGCTCAATAACACAATGCATAATTAGCATATCAGCAAACATCACTAGTGATCAAGGATAAGCGCACAATAAAGGGTATGCCACACTAAACAACGTCGCTAACAAGATCGCTAAAAAACGTCACTATTTAGCGATCTCGTTAGTGACGTTATGTGTGGCATCTAGCGACGACGTGGCCCCTGCTGAGATCCTGCTGTGATCTCGTTCATCTCCGCGATCGTTCGGGACCCTATTTTTATCGCCGGCGTCCCGCTGGTAAGTATATATCGCTGAGTGTGGCACCTTTTTTTTAGCGATTTAGCGGTATTTTGTACCGCTAAAGTCGTTAAGGAGATCGCTAACCGCGATAGCGTCCTTAACGACATCGCTAAATTAGGCCACTACTAGCAATATTAAAACGATCCCGCTAGCGATCTCATTAGTATGCGACGCTAACGAGATCGTTAGCGGGATCTTGTAGTGTGGCAGTACCTTAAAAGTCAATATTTCCGACTTAAGCCCCGTCTCACACAGCGATCTCCCCTGCGATATCGCTGTGTGTGACATTCAGCGACGATCAGCCCCCCTGCTGGGTATCGCTGATCGTCACTGAATGTCCTGGACATTTTTTTGATCGCTGGTCTCCCGCTGACAGGCACGCATCGCTGCGTGTGACAGACGGGAGACCAGCGATCAGCTGGTAACCAAGGTACACAGCGGGTTTCCAGGCGCGGGGCTGTGCCAGGAAACCCGATGTGTACCTTGGATACCAGCTCCCTGCATCAGCGGGCTGGTATCCAACGTACACTGCGGATAACTAAGCGACGTTACCCGCAGTGTCGCTGTCCTGATCGCTGCCTGAGCTGCCTGTTTGGCAGCTCAGCAGCGATCATGTAGAGACTCAGCAGCGATCCTGACAAGTTTATATCGTTGTCGGGATCGCTGGTGTGTCGCTAGGTGAGACGGGGCGCTTCCACTAACAAAAGTCTGTTTTCTTGAACAACTAGAAATCAACACTTAAATTTAAAGCCAATATACAGATAAGTCTATTATTCTTTGTTTGGTAATAAATAGTCGTCTGGTTAATAAACATACAATGCTGTATGTCTTCACAATGACAAAAGTAACATTGCATTAAAATACAATAAAGGATGACCAAAAGATCGTATCTGCACCAAAATGGTATCCATTAAAAACGTCAGCTCCGCACGCAAAAAATAAGCTTTAACCCAACCCAAGATCTTGAAAAATGCAGACGCGACGGGTATGGCGCAAATCTTTTATTCTTTATCTAATAAAGATGAGTTTTCCTTTTTTACTGATACAGTGGTATGGAAAGTATTCAGACCCCTTTACATTTTTCACTCTTTGTTTCATTGCAGCCATTTGGTAAATTCAAAAAAGTTCATTTTTCCTCATTAATGTGTGTGGCCCAGCTGCGCTTGGTACACATGTTCTCTGGAGAGTGCACAGGAAAGGTAATTGTAAAGCCTGATATTCATTCACATCTCACACTCACACTTCCTTAGATTTACACCAGAGGGAGCTGTGTTAAGCACATAAAAGGAAGCTTAGTTTCACTTTAGCTCAGAAGAGTATGTGGGAGTCGTAGCAGTCAGAAGTCTTTCTGTGGAGATTTCCTGTCAGACAAGACAGGAGAGAAATTCTAGTCAGTCTTTCAAGTTCTGGTCTTGGAGGGGAGAGGAGAGATCAGATCAGTGCAGTTTGACATTCTAGTCAGAGATCAGTCTGAGCTAGGAGAGAAGACTATTACCTGACGGAGCTTTGGTAGCTCATTTTGTATTGAAGTGGAGGCTAGTACGGGTGGAAGGAATCACTCTAGCCTAGTCAGAGCTACATCCGAATCTGAAGCTGTTACCTCAGAACAAGCTGCCTGTGTTCCCTATGAACGTGGAAAGTAACTCTCGGAGCTACAGCTTTTATACAGTCTGACGGAACGTCCTGTGAGCTGCTCTGGACAGAGTCCTGGAAGGAAAGAAGGAAGGGGACTACAGCAGTTGTAACAACGAGTTAACCGAGAACAGGTCAGTGAGCACTGGAAGGAAAGCTGACAATTACACCCACTGCTACCCGTGCTTATGTTAAAGGCGAGAGCAGGGCGACAGGCGAGTGGTGACAGAAGGAGTGACTTTGGTGACAGATCACCTTCACTCAGATTAACCGGACACCGGGTCCGAAGCATTGCTAGTACTTCACGGCTAGTGATAGAAAACCGGAGGCCTTGCTGGACTTCAAGTCGCAGAAGGTAGCCCTAAGTGTTGATACGTAACTGGAGTCAGGGAGAACAGGACGGAGTCGGCCTGATCAGCCACCACGGCTTAGTTCTTTCCAACAGACAGAAAAGGCTCTACCACAATGTCGACCGGGCGTAGGAGATGCTAAACTTGGAGTTAAACCTGACTTCATGCAGGTTAGGACTCACACACATGACAAAGGGAAAGGAGACCTTTAACCTGCTCAGCAATTCCCCTGAATGTGCATTCTCCAACTTGACTAGCTTCCCGGGACATACCTGCAACACCTACCAGTAAAGGTATGGAAAGAGACTGAATTGTGTGTGACTGCTTATTTGCCTGCACCTTGCACCACCATAGACTTCGAGGGAACAGTCCCACCTGTGGGGACTTAACATCTTGCTGCCCTGTAACATCCCCTCAGAAGATCTACCCTGCAGCGCTGGTCACCCTGATCAGAAACCACAGGTGGCGTCACGAACTATTATCTCAATCCCCTGTAAATATCCCCCATTGCATGACCGCCCAGGGCCACGGACCGAGCTACAGCTACCAGTGACATTCCCCATAGACTTCCATGGGCTCGGTGCCGAGTACCCCATAGCCCTGGTACCACCACTGTGTGCGCGTCAAATGTACACTCTGCACCCCATCTTGACTGAAAAAAATAGAAATGTAGAAATTTTCGCAAATTTATGAAAAAAGAAAAACTGAAATATCCCATGGTCATAAGTATTCAGACCCTTTGCTCGGTATTGGGTAGAAGCACCTTTTGAGCTAGTACAGCCATGAGTCTTCTTGGGAATGATGTAACAAGTTTTTCACCCCTGGATTTGGGGATCCTCTGCCATTCTTCCTGGCAGATCCTCTCCAGTTCCGTCAGGTTGGATGGTGAACGTTGGTGGACAGCCATTTTCAGGTGTCTCCAGAGATGCTCAATTGGGTTTAGGCTCTGGCTGGACCAGTCAAGAATGGTCACAGAGTTGTTCTGAAGCCACGCCTTTGTTATTTTAGCTGTGTGCTTAGGGTCATTGTCTTGTTGGAAGGTGAACCTTTGTGTGAGATCCAGAGCACTCTGGAAGAGGTTTTCATCCAAGCTATCTCTGTACTTGGCCGCATTCATCTTTCCTTTAATTGCAACCAGTGTTCCTGTCCCTGCAGCTGAAAAATACCCACATAGCATGATGCTGCCACCACCATGTTTCACTGTTGGGATTGTATTGGGCAGGTGATGAGCAGTGCCTGGTTTTCTCCACACATACCACTTAGAATTATAACGAAAAAGTTCTGTTGTCTCATCAGACCAGAAAATCTTATTTCTCATAGTCTGGGAGTCCTTCATGTGTTTTTTTTTTTAGCAAACTAAAAGGGCTTTCATATATCCTGCACTAAGTAGAGGCTTCCGTCGGTCACTCTGCCATAAAGGCCCCACTGGTGGAGGGCTGCAGTGATAGTTGACTTTGTGGAACTTTCTCCCATCTCCCTATTGCATCTGTGGAGCTCAGCCACAATGATCTTGGGGTTCTTGTTTACCTCTCTCACCAAGGCTCTAACACGATTGCTCAGTTTGGCTGGATGGCCAGATCTAGGAAGACTTGTGGTGGTCCCAAAGTTCTTCCATTTAAAGATTATGGAGGCCACTGTGCTCTTAGGAACCTTGGGTACTGCAGAAATTCTTTTGTAACCTTGGCCAGATTGTGCCTTGTCACAATTCTGTCTCTCAGCTCCTTGGCCAGTCCTTTGACCTCATGATTCTCATTTGGTGTGACATGCACTGTGATGTCTTATATAGACAGGTGTGTGCTTTTACAAATCAAGTCCTATCAGTTTAATTACACACAGCTGGACTCCAATGAAGGAATAGAACCATCTAAAGCAGGATCACAAGGAAATGGACAGCATGTGATATAAAAATGAGTGCTGAGCAAAGGGTCTGAATACTTGTGACCATGTGATATTTCAGTTTTTCTTTTTTAATAAATTTGCAAAAACTTCTACATTTCTGTTTTTTTTTTCAGTCAAGATGGGGTGCAGAGTGTACATTAATGAGAAAAAAATGATCTTTTTTGAATTTCCAAATGGCTGCAATGAAACAAAGTGAAAAATTTAAAGAGGGCTGAATACTTTCCGAACCCACTGTATATATATAATTATCCCTTGATTAGAAGATTCACTGACAAAAGGATAAAACTAAACTTTATTAATTCCAAATGTAAAACTATACCCATAATTCACCCCCTGAAGGTTAATCAGCAGGTGACTAATAAAAAAACATGTACCCCACAGTTCATTATATAGGGTGAGGTGATGTATACACACTCACTCTCCAAGCCTCTCATTTCTACGGGTTTCATCGTCCTCACCAGAGACGACTCATCAGGAGACTATTTAATATTGACCTATATTCAAGCGAGACAAGACAAAAAAAAACAAAAATCATGTATCATGTTATCCGAAACAGTCAGAAAACTAGCCACATATTGGCAGATCCCAGACCCCAAACTATAGATATGATGTGAAAATACAGTATACACGTAACTTTCAGAGATAATTTCCATATTCATACTAAATAAGGGCTCAGATCTCCCAGACATTATGGTTGCACATATCCCTACTCTTTATACGATATTGCACTCATTCCTTGACAGACCGCAGCATGGCCATTAGTGAGAAGCTGCTAATGATCTTTGGAGCAGGTAAGTTTTCCCTGAGTGGTACATATTGGGCCGTCTGAAAACGGAGTTCAGTCTAGGACAATTTGTCTGCACTAATAATTAACAGCTGTTACAATACAAACTAGGGCAGTCCCTATAGGAGAAAACACAAGAATTATACTGTATTTTCACATACTATCTATTCCTGACACTGGAGCGGCTTATAAACTTATGAAGTATATAGTTTGAGGTCTGGAATCTGCCAATATGTGGCTAGTTTTCTGACTGTTTCGGATAACATGATACATGATTTAGTTTTTTTCTGTCTAGTCCCGCTTGAATATATTGTAGGTCAATATTAAATAGTCTCCTGATGAGTCGCCTTTGCTGAGGACAATGAAACCCATAGAAATGAGAGGCTTGGAGAGTGAGTGTGTATACGTCACCTCACCTATATACTGAACTGTGAGTTTATACATGTTTTTTCTATTACTCACTTTCTGACTAACCTTCAGGGGGTGAATTACGGGTATAGTTTTCCATTTGGAATTAATAAAGTTTAGTTTCATCCTTTTGTCAGCAAACAGGAGGAATGACAGAGACAACCCAGTTAAGAAGATCCAATTTTTGTTAAAACTATTCCAACATTATGAACATAAAAAAGGCTTCTCCCCTATGTGACGTCTCTGAAGTTTATTACCAGTTGATTTCCAAGTAAAATATTTCCCACATTAGGAAAATGAAAAAGGCTTCTCCTCTGTGTGACTGCTCTGATGTCTAACAAGATTCACTTTATGGGTAAAACATTTCCCACATTCTGAACAGGAAAAAGGCTTCTCCCCTGTGTGAATTCTATGGTGGTTATCAAGATGCACTTTCCGATTAAAACATTTCCCACATTCTGAACAGGAAAAAGGCTTCTCCCCTGTGTGGGTTCTCTGGTGGCTATCAAGATGCACTTTCTTGTTAAAACATTTCCCACATTCTGAACATGAAAAAGGCTTCTCCCCTGTGTGAGTTCTCTGGTGGGTAACAAAATGTGATTTCTGTGCAAAATATTTCCCATATTCTGAACAAAAAAAAGGCTTCTCCCTGTATGAGTTCTGTGGTGGGTAACACAATCTGATTTATTGTTAAAACATTTCCCACATTCTGAACAGGAAAAAGGCTTCTCCCCTGTGTGAGTTCTCTGGTGGATAACAATATGTGATTTACTGTTAAAACATTTCCCACATTCTGAACATGAAAATGGCTTCTTTGCTTTAGGAGCAGTTTGTTTTTTAATGCCTCTTTTGTGCCTTTGATTTTCCTTAGTAGTCAGTAATGAATCAGATGATGGGACCTGTTTCATAGGATCAGATGACAGAACTTTGCTGTGAATGGATGATGGTATATCTGGAGTAATGGCATTCACTTCAGTTGTATCTTGTAGGATCTCAAGATCATCAGATTTAAAATTGAAGATGTCAGCTGTCCCTCTGATCTCCTGGTACAGTCATCTGCCAAAATAAAAAACTATTTTTTTAAATAAAATATCCTTGAGTTTTATATTTTTGAACAATTCTACTTAAACTGTCCATAAAAATGGAAAGCTATGTAAAAAACTGCAATTATTTACCAAGACAATGACAGTTCACAGTCTAGAAGAAAACCTTGTTGGGTGGATCAGTAGTGTGTGGTGTTCAACTGTTTGTTCATTCTGCCTCCCAAATATTGAATAAAAAGAAACCAATCAATGTTATGTAGGCGAAAAAAATACCAATTCTCATCTCACAAAAAAAGTCCCCACTCAGGGCCATCATTTGTCAATGGTAAAACAGAGGTTCCCACACTACTAGTGGCTCAAAGGCTTGAAAAGCAACAAGGTTTCCATAAACCAATCCAGCAAAATCCGCTCTCACTTCTGAGTCTTGCAGTGAGCTCAAACAACATTTAGGATCCCTGTATTTAGCAATATTATAGTGAGAAGAATCCACTTAATTTGCGGTGTGTGTCTCCTGGAGCACAATCTGGGCACTATGAGCTGGGTAAGAAAATGGCAAATGTGTAATTTTTCACTCTCCAACATTCACTGCGTGTTAATTTACAGAAAGTGACTGTGGAGTCAAAATATTCACTCCTCCTAAGGATTATAACCCTTAGTGAATTAATTTATAAAATGGAATCACTTTATGGGGATTTCGACTATTTTGGTTTTCTGTCATTAGGGCTTCTGCATATGGTGTGTCCAATCTCATCTGGGATCTGTTCCTGCTGTCCAGCTGGAGTAATCTGCTCCTACTTCAGCCAATTGGAAAGTATCACACCCTACTAAAGCTCAAAGCATATGGCCAGAATCTGCCAGAAACAGCGTTGTTCTCCTCTGGTTCAATCCTCTGTGCTCGGCTTGCGGCTTGTGTATTTGTTTCCTGTTGTGACCGTGGCCTGATTACAGACTACTCGTGTCTTCTGATTCTGTATTTTATCCTTCTGGTTCTGACCCAGCTACCTGACTATTCTTCTTGCCATCTAAGGGTATGTTTCCACGGTCAGGAAACAGTCCGGATTAGCTGCGTGTTTGACGCTGTGCGTTGGCGCAGCGTCAAACACGCAGCGTCCAGATGTTACAGCATAGTGGAGGGGATTTCAAGAAATCCCGTCTCCACTATGCTGCAAAACACGCAGGCGGAAGACCTGCGTTTCCGGACATGCGGCGCGTCTTTTTAGACCGCAGCATGTCCTATTCCCTTGCGGCGACGATGCGTCACCGCAAGGGAAATAACACAGGGCTGTGTAGCCCTGCGGTCATTCCGCATGTGTTCCAGATGTGTTCCTGAACACATCCGGAATGAGCGCGTGTTCAAAAGGTGGGCGGGGCTTTGGGCGGAGCGGGCTTTCCGCTCCGTCCAAAGCGCTGTGTTTCCGGACCATGGAAACACAGCCTAATAACACAGAATAGCAAGTAACATGGTCCAAGCCTAGGGGTCCTTGTCTAAATCCAGATTCCATGTAAGTGTGTTGAAGGGCGATTAGCAAGTCAATCCTTGGGATATGAAAAGCAAAGATGATAGTGCCAAACATGTTCATGGTGGACTGTTATGATTTGGTAGCTGAGGGAGCAGGCAAAAACGGCAATACACCAGAGAGGTTGGAATCTACTGGATTGCAGTACCCTGACTAACCACCACAACCAAAGGCAGCCGTGGAGCGTTCCTACGTTGGTCCTAGACGCCTCGTCACAGCCTGAGAGGTTAACTACACCTAAAGTTAGAAAGAGGTAAGCTATCTGCCCCGGAGCAGATCCCCAAAGAACATAGGAAGCCCCCAAACAAGTAATGGCGGTTAGACAAGAGGAAATACAGACACAGACAGAAAATAGTATGAGCAAACGTTGGGGCCCAATCTTCTTAGACAGAAAAGGATAGGAAGGAGACTTACTGCAATCCAAAAAAAACCCCTAAAAAATACCAACTCTACTAATTGCAAAAACACCTGAGATCACACGACCTCTACCACCTAAATTAGTTCTCTGGTGTAACAAAACTAAGCCGCAGCCACTGAAAAAACTGGAAAAGGCAAATGAACAAATAACAGTGGCTCCAGAAAAACAGAGAGGAGCCCAAGCCCCCGGGGGGGGGGGGGGGACCTGGCTAACCTCACAGAAATGCAGAGAAATATGCAAATGGTAAGCACAAAAACAAAAAACAGAAAATATCTTATCTGAGAACAGGAGAAGAGGCAAGACTCAGCAAGCTTCCAAATGAACCAGGAACCACAGTTGAGACAAGAACAATTGATCACCGGCAACCATGATGGGAGGGAACCTCCCTCATATAAGACCAGTCTGTAACTCCTGATTGCCAATCCTCATTGAATGGTTCAGTACTGTTTGTAACCACCAGAGGGAGCTTCTGCTCAGAATTCATTTCTAACACATTCACAACAGTACCCCCCCTTGAGGAGGGGTCACCGAACCCTCATTTGGGCAACCAGGTCGGTCAGGATGAGCTCTGTGATACGCACGGATCAGTCTCCTAGCATGGATGTCCGAAGCAAACACCCAAGAATTGTCCTCCTGACCATAACCTCTCCACTTAACCAAATACTGGAGTTTCCGTCTAGAAAAACGAGAATCCAATATTTTCTCAACCACATACTCCAGATTGCCCTCAACCAAAACAGGGTCAGGAGGTGCAGCCATAGGAACCACAGGCTCGACAAACCTCTTCAATAAGGACTTGTGGAACACGTTATGGATCTTAAATGTCCCTGGAAGAAGTAAACGAATGGAAACAGGATTAAGAATCTCCATGATCTTATAAGGTCCAATGAACCTAGGCTTAAACTTAGGAGATGCAACTCTCATAGGGATATTTCTTGAGGACAACCAGACCAAGTCCCCCACTTCAAACCGAGGACCATCAGTCCTATGCCGGTTGGCAAACCGCTGGGCCCTCTCCTGAGAGAGGGACAACCTCTCCACTACCTGGTCCCAAATCTGCTGCATACGCTCCACAACAGTCAACACAAGCCTCCGTCTGTCCAGAAGAAAATCGAGGGTGAAACCCAAAATTGCAGAAAAATGGAGACATCAAAGTGGCAGAGCTAGCCCTATTATTAAGAGCAAACTCAGCCAAAGGCAAAAAAGAGACCCAGTCATCTTGATCAGCAGACACAAAGCATCTCAGATAAGTCTCCAATGTCTGGTTTGTTCTCTCAGTTTGTCCATTGGTCTGAGGATGAAAAGCCGAGGAGAAAGACAATTGAACCTCAGACATCACACTCTTTTTCCACCGGTCTGGGACAAACAATTTCCCAATAGGGCAGCGCTCGGGTTTATCCTCATGACACCCTTCCAGAGCCAGTCTCAAATTGGGTGAGATGGCGGAAAGAACTGCATCCTCTTTCAAAATAACAGCAGGATCAGACAACTCAGGAGAGTCCGCAAAGGAAACTCCTCGAGAGGGCATCCGCCTTAACATTCTTAGAGCCAGGAAGAAAGGAAACCACAAAATTAAAACGTGTGAAAAACAAGGCCATCTGGCCTGTCTAGGATTAAGTCGATTGGCTGATTCCAGATAAACCAGATTCTTATGGTCCGTGAGGACCACCACCTGATGTTTGGCTCCCTCCAGCCAATGTCTCCACTCTTCAAAAGCCCACTTCATGGCCAATAACTCCCGATTACCCACATCATAATTACGTTCAGTTGGAGAAAATTTTCGAGAGAAAAAGGCACAGGGGTTACTTTTAGAGGTCTCTGGATCTCTTTGGGACAAAACGGCACCTGCCCCAATTTCAGAGGCATCAACCTCCACCTGAAATGGCAGAGAAACATCAGGCTGCCGTAGAACAGGAGCAGAAGTGAATCTCTGCTTAAGTTCCTGAAACGCAGAGACTGCCTCAGGAGGCCAATTCACCACATGAGAACCCTTTTTGGTCAAATCAGCCAATGGTTTAACAATAACAGAGAAAGACGGATTTTGGTAAGAACTTACCTGTAAAATCCTTTTCAGCGAAGGAAGGGAGACACATTCATTACGTAGTGGGGTAGGCGGAGCCCAGATAGGATTGACACCTCAGATTAAAAAGAGTGTTGACCGGCCCCTCCAGCTCGGGCTCCTCCTACTCCAGCTCTCCAGTCATACACAAGCTTAAGGAACAGCAAATATCACCAGCGGAGCAACATAACCCCTTCTGAAGGACTTCAGAGAAAAACACAAGGATACAGGTTATGTATGCAATATGAAGAAAACCACAGAGTTCCAGGTACTACTCACTGAACCTGACTACTGCGATGAGCTGGCGATGCTGGAACAGAGCCTTAGCGCGCTGACCTCAGCCCAGATAATCGCTATCAGAGGAGGGTCACGCCGCATCTGAAAAACCAACACACTTCTGCCATGGGAGGGAGCTGTGTCTCCCTTCCTTCCTTCGCTGAAAAGGATTTTACAGGTAAGTTCTTACCAAAATCCGTCTTTCAGCTGCAGATGGAAGGAAGGGAGCCACATTCATTACGTAGTGGGACGTCCCAAAGCAGTCCAAAATTAAGGGTGGGAAAAAACCAACAGAAGGCAGAAACCCAACAACCTAAATAAAAGCGCAACCAGCGCTAAACACAAGTTCACGAGAACTTTAAACTACAGCCGCCTGCAGGACCCTACGTCCTAAGGCTGCATCAGCGGAAGCACTGACGTCCACCTTATAAAACTTTGTAAACGTGTGGACAGAGCGCCAAGTCGCCGCCCGGCAGAGTTGAGCTGCCGAGGCCCCTTGATGGAAAGCCCACGATGAAGCAACAGCTCTCGTGGAATGGGCTCGAATCTTAACCGGGCAAGATTCACCCCTAAGACGGTAAGCTTCCAAGATGGCTGACCGAATCCAACGAGCTATAGAGTCCTTGGAAGCTCGTTGACCATGCCGACGACCTGCTGGAATCACAAACAGGGAGTCCGACTTGCGAAAACCTTGAGTAATAGACAAATAAAACTTCAAAGCTCGCACTAAATCCAATGTGTGCAAAACCCGCACCTTCGCATTCTTCAGTTCCGGACAGAGCGAAGGCAACACAATATCCTGGTTAACATGAAATTGTGACACCACCTTAGGTAGAAAATCACCCCGTGTGCGAAGCACTACACGATCCGGGTAAAACTCCAGGAAGGGAGGCGAGCAGGAAAGAGCTGCCAACTCAGAAACCCTTCTCAAAGAGGTGACCGCCACTAGGAAGGCCACCTTCCAAGAAAGTAAAGAAAGGCTAGCAGAGTCCATAGGCTCAAAAGGCCCATGCTGAAAAGCCTCCAAGACAAGGTTGAGCCGCCAAGGAGACACAGGTGCCTTCCGCGGCGGAAATTGACGGGTTACTCCGCGAAAAAAGGAACGCACGTCCCTACGCGAGGCGATAGCCCTCCGGAACAGTAAGGACAGAGCAGAAATCTGACCTTTCAGAGTGCTAACTGCCAAACCTTTGTCCAACCCGTACTGCAGAAAAGCCAACAAATTGGGAATGGAAAAAATCCTCGGGTTCCTTGAAGAACCCGAACACCACGAAAAGAAGGCTTCCCAAGTCTTGTGGTAAATCTTAGTAGTAGCCGGACTTCTGGCAGCTCGCAGAGTGGCAATGACTTTGGCTGAAAAACCTCTACGGGTCAATATTTCGGTCTCAAGAGCCACGCCGTCAAACGCAGAGACTTCAAGTCCGGATGACAAACGGGCCCCTGAGTTAACAGGTCCGGGCGAAGAGGAAGTGGAAATGGAGGTGCCGCCAACAGCGACATTAGTGTCGAAAACCACGTTCTTCTTGGCCAATCTGGGGCTATCAACATAGCCGGGACTCTCTCTAGTCTGATCCGACGCAGCACCAGAGGAAGTAAAGATATCGGTGGAAACACATAAACCAGCTCGAATTTGTCCCATGGAGCCACCAGAGCATCCACCGCCACTGCCTTCGGGTCCTTGTACCTGGACATGAAAGTCGGCAACTTGGCATTGAACCCGGATGCCATCAAATCTACCTGGGGCGTTCCCCAACGGGAGCACAGCAGTGCAAAACTCTCCGGATGAAGACTCCATTCTCCGGGATCCATCTTCTCGCGACTGAGAAAGTCCGCCGTAACATTCTGAACCCCTGGAATGTGGATCGCAGAAATGGCTGGCACTCTGGTCTCGGCCCAAATCAGGATCCGAGACACCTCCACCATGAGCCTGGAGCTCCTTGTCCCGCCTTGGTGGTTGATATACGCGACCGCCGTCGCGTTGTCTGTCTGCACTCGGACTGGCAGACCGCTCAAAGGACCGTCCAGTGTTGGAGGCAAAGGAAAATTGCCCTCAATTCCAGGATGTTGATCGGTAGAACAGACTCTTCCGATGACCATACTCCCTGAATCCAGGAATCGTTCCAAACACCCCCCCAGCCCGTCAGGCTGGCATCGGTGGTTATGACCGACCACCTCGGAGGGAGGAAAGACTTCCCCAGGGATAACACTCCTGGACGTAACCACTGTCATGGAAATATATATGTATTCCATATATTCAAAGTATATTCACATATATGTATTCACAGTTCACAGTTAGATAGATCTCACTTGCTAAAAAACCTTGTGCTCACATATTTCTAGGCCAGCTATAATCAGTCGTTTTAAAGAAATCTGGCCTTCATAAGGGAAAGCCTTCGTAAAGGAACAAATGCATGAAGTACAAAAAGTCCTATTAGATATCTGTTGTTTACATTATAGTTATGCAAGACAACTAGGTCACAAGAATAAAACAATAATTCTGCAACTTCAGCTCTTTTAATCATGATTATCATAATTATCATATTTACACTAGAACAGCCAATAATCTAGCAGCTTTTAATTGTATGTTAATTGACTAACCAGCCCCTTTTTGTAAACATATAAAACCTTGAATGAATAATAAATGTATGTCTTTGACGAACTGTTATACTAACACTTGCTTTGTGGACAGTCCTCATTTCGTTCTGAGCGCTCAAGAAGACATTATATAGAGATTTGGACATGGCAAGCAGCAAACACAGAAGGATATTTTTATCCTAATTAAATTTCCATATCAGTTGGCGCCCAACGTGGGGCATTGGACGAAACGCACGAGGACCCGGCCGACCGGAGAGACGGGGGTGTTGGCCCTGGCCTTGGCACACGGGACGGAGACTGCAGCTCCATCAGTAAGGTAAGAAAACTTTGTCATCTTACCTGAATGTTCCCTGTGCCTAGTCCTAGCCTACACTTCCAGCCGGTCGGACGTGGTCATCACCGCATTCCCAGGTTGTGTAAAAAGTCCATACCCTTATCCAAAAGCCCTGGGATATAAGCCGAGTTGGTTGCTGCTGTGCTGTATATGTTTTATGTGAACCGGGAGAAAGTTGGAACGGTGACTGTGTTTGCTTGCTGATTTCTGGGGCTGTATAGCAAAAGACAATTGCTGCATAAGTCCACGCAGATATTCTTCACATATTGGAGGGAAGTTATCCCAAAAAAAAATCCAGTTGTGGAAGCGAGGGCTTTGTTCGGTTAAGTTTCTGCAGTAAACTTTCACGCACTGGGAGGCCATCCCAGTCAAATCAGACGTGAAGGGCAGAAGCTTTGTTTGGATAAGTTCTCACAATAATTGTCCACGCACCGGGAGGCCATCCCAGTCAAATCAGACGTGGATAGTGAGAATTTTGATGAAGGCTATTGCAGATTACTGTGACCGGCGCACCAGCCAGGGCGTACGGTACAGAGCGATAGAACCTTGAGCCTCACCGCGCTCAGTGCAATTGGTGAGTTATCAGTTACCAGAGCAGCTTGTATGTGTCACAGATCATCAAAAGAGGGATTCGTATTCTCCCGGGTGTCTGTCTCACTGTCTGTATCAGGTACTGTCGCTTTAAATCACATCTCCGTGCGCTCTGTCAGTATCTCATTCAGAGCAGTGTGCTGGCTGCAGCAGCGAGAAAACCCCTTTGACCCCCCCTCCTCTGCTAATCACGTTATCAGGCATTCTGTTTCTTGGCTTTGATTTTAATTTTTTTTTAAGCTAGTTTTTTGGCTACAGGTTTTAACGTGAAAATTCTCAGGCATTCA
Organism: Oophaga sylvatica; assembly: GCA_033576555.1. Classification (NCBI taxonomy): domain Eukaryota; kingdom Metazoa; phylum Chordata; class Amphibia; order Anura; family Dendrobatidae; genus Oophaga; species Oophaga sylvatica. Next base: position 44,833 of record JARQOD010001922.1, on the reverse strand, counting down.
GACTGAACTATATTCATTTTTTGCTATTCTGAGGAATATTTTTTTTTTTTTATGTGAATAAGTTTGAAAAGGTGTTAAATCATCTGTGAGAAAAAGATCACTGACATGTCACAAGAGCAGAATTCAGAGTCATACACATCACATGTCCATCATGTGGAGACACGGGACAGGTGTAGGCTGCTCTCATTGAGTAAGGAGCCTTGTACAGGGAAAAACGCTCCCTGCCTCTCTCCACAGGGAGAAGGCATTTTTGTTTCAACCATCCCCTCTCAAGAGTCACAGGGGGACACCCTCTCCTTTTTCTTCTCTCAGTCCCTTTCTCTTTCTTCTTCAGACTTTTCTCCTCTTTCCTCGCTGCCATCCCTCTCATTCCTTCTTTTCCCTCCATCACATCTCTGACACATCCATTTTCTTCATCTTCCTCTTCTTCTATCTCTTCCTCTCCAACTCTCAAATCTTGTTCTTCATCTTCTTCTACTTCTCCCCCTCCATCTTTCTTCTCTCTCTCTCCTCCATCTTTCTCTCTTTTCCCCCTTTCACTCTTCTCTCCCTCCCCTCCTCTTTCTCTCGCTCCTCCCTCACACCTCCCTTCTCTTCCTCTTTTTTCTACTTCGTCATCAACTGGGTCAACGCCCAATCCAAGCAATGTGGTGTCCCTGTATTCAGTGTTTCCAGCACAGGGCACCTTGTCTATCCCAAGCACAGTACAAACATTGCCAGTCATTATATCAGGAGAAGAAAGTGCAGATCTCCCTACACAAAACGCTACATGTAGCCCCCAGACACAACAGTCCACAGCTAGGGCTTCACGGGGGGTGGTATAGCTACAGGGCTGCTAGCATGGAACCATGACACTGATCCACCGCAGCCTCAGCAAGGAAGTGGGAAATCCCCATGCAGCAAGACAACTTTAAAGCCCAAATCTCACCCAGTATATGCACCAAGTACACCATGTCACTTCTTATCTGATGAAGATGCAACGTCACACATGCTGCCCAATACTAGGGAAGAAAACACACAAGCACCAATAGAGCAGGGACAGGTAGAGGCACCATCCTATGAGCCCTTCATCCCAAGCCAGGTGATCAGTATGCTGCCAGACCCAGGGATACACCCCATGCCATTTTGCCAAAAAAATGCAGCAGATCCAGCGAACGTATGCAGCAGCCTGGACTGATCTCTGGACCGTAATGGAAATAAAAGCAGGTGATGCATTCTGGCCAATTATGAGAGAACACTTCAAGCTCCCAACAGAGTTAGATGCGTATGCCTGGGAGACAGGACCAAAGCTAATTGAGCAACTCAGAGAATGGGCCAAAAGCAGACTGACAGGACAAACTCTCAGCCTACATGTCACGAGTCAAGACAAGACAGAGTCTGTGGAGAAGTTCCATGACAGAGTAATGCAAGTGTTTCAAGATTTGGGCCTCTGTTATGTTACGGTAGCTGAGGAGTGCAGGTAAAAAAGGAAATACACCAGAGCAGTTGGAATCTATGAGATTGCAGTACCCTGACTAACCACCACAACTAGAGGCAGCCGTGGAGCGTTCCTACGTTGGTCCTAGACGCCTCGTCACAGCCTGAGAAACTAACTACACCTAAAGATAGAAATATGAAAGCTATCTGCCCCGGAGCAGAACCCCAAAGATAATAGAAAGCCCCCAAACATGTAATGGCGGTTAGACAAGAGGAAATACTGACACAGAAAGAAAATAGTATGAGCAAACGCTGGGGCCCAAACTATCTAAATAGAAAAGGACAGGAAGGGTACTTACTGCAATCCCAGAAAACCCTGAAAAGAACCAACTTTACTAATTTCAAAAAATACCTGAGATCACACGACCTCTACCACCTAAATTAGTTCTCTGGTGTAACAAAAACAGCAGCCACTGAAAAAACTGCAAAAAGCAAAAGTACAAAACACAGTGGCTGGACTAAACTGAGAGGGCAAAAGCCCCCGGAGGGGACCCAGAAGGCCCCCACAGAAGTGCAGGACAAAAAGCAAAAATATAGCAAAAACACAAAATAAGAAATTGTCTTATCTGATAGCAGGAGATGCAGACACGACACAGCAGGCTACAAGGGAAACTGGAAAGAAGGATTCAGACCAGAACAATTGATCACCGGCAACCCTGATGGGAAAATGATTCCCTTAAATAAGACCAATCAGTAACACCTGATTCCCAATCCTCACTAGTACCGCTTGTAACCACCAGAGGGAGCCTCTGCTCAGAACTCATCTCAAACCCATTCACAACAGTAACCCCCCTTGAGGAGGGGTCACCGAACCCTCACCTGAGCAACCAGGTCGGTCAGGATGAGTTCTATGATACGCACGGATAAGTCTCCTAGCATGGATGTCCGAAGCAAACACCCAAGAATTATCTTCCTGACCATAACCTCTCCATTTAACCAAATACTGGAGTCTTCGTCTAGAAAAACGAGAATCCAATATTTTCTCAACCACATACTCCAGATTGCCCTCAACCAAAACAGGGTCAGGAGGCACAGCAGCAGGAACCACTGGCTCAACAAACCTCTTCAACAAGGACTTGTGGAACACGTTATGGATCTTAAATGTCCCTGGAAGAAGCAAACGAAAAGAAACAGGATTAATAATCTCCATGATCTTATAAGGTCCAATGAACCTAGGCTTAAATTTAGGAGATGCTACTCTCATAGGAATATTCTTTGAGGACAACCAGACCAAGTCCCCCACTTTAAACCGAGGACCATCAGTCCTATGCCGGTTAGCAAACCGCTGGGCCTTCTCCTGAGAGAGGGACAACCTCTCCACTACCTGGTCCCAAATCTGCTGCATACGCTCAACAACAGAGTCAACACCTGGACAGACAGAAGCCTCCGTCTGTCCTGAAGAAAATCGAGGGTGAAACCCAGAATTACAGAAAAACGGAGACATCAAAGTGGCAGAGCTAGCCCTATTATTAAGAGCAAACTCAGCCAAAGGCAAAAAAGAGACCCAGTCATCCTGATCAGCAGACACAAAGCATCTTAGATAAGTCTCCAATGTCTGGTTTGTTCTCTCAATTTGACCATTGGTCTGAGGATGAAATGCCGAGGAGAAAGACAATTGAACACCCAGTTTAGAACAAAAAGTCCTCCAAAATCTGGAAACAAACTGGACTCCTCTGTCAGACACAATGTTCTTAGGAATGCCGTGTAAACGAACCACGTGCTGAAGGAACAACGGCACCAATTCAGAGGAGGAAGGCAACTTAGGTAATGGCACAAGATGTATCATTTTGGAAAACCTATCACAAATTACCCAGATGGTGGTCATTCTCTGAGAAACAGGAAGATCGGAAATGAAATCCATAGAGATATGGGTCCATGGTCTCTTGGGCACAGGCAATGGCATCAACAAACCACTAGAGCGAGAGCAAGGCTTGGAGCGAGAGCAAGTCCCGCAGGACTGCACAAATTCCCTGACATCGCGAGACAAGGTAGGCCACCAAAAGGACCGACTAACCAAGTCTCTGGTACCAAAAATTCCGGGATGCCCAGCCAATGCGGAACAATGAATCTCAGACATCACACTCTTTTTCCATTGGTCCGGGACAAACAATTTTCCAACAGGGCAGCGCTCGGGCCTATCCTCCTGACACCCCTCCAGAGCAAGTCTCAAATTAGGCGAGATGGCGGAAAGAACTACACCCTCCTTCAAAATAACAGAGGGATCAGATAGCTCAGAGAGTCCGCAAGGAAACTCCTCGAGAGGGCATCCGCCTTAACATCCTTAGTGCCAGGAAGAAAGGAAACCACAAAATTAAAACGTGTGAAAAACAAGGCCCACCTGGCCTGTCTAGGATTGAGTCGCTTGGCAGATTCCAGATAGACCAGATTCTTATGGTCCGTAAGGACCACCACCTGATGTTTGGCTCCCTCCAGCCAATGTCTCCACTCTTCAAAAGCCCACTTCATGGCCAATAACTCCCGATTACCCACGTCATAATTACGTTCAGTAGGAGAAAATTTTCGAGAGAAAAAGGCACAAGGGTTACTTTTAGAGGTCTCTGGATCTTTTTGGGACAAAACGGCACCTGCCCCAATTTCAGAGGCATCAACCTCCACCTGAAATGGCAGAGAAACATCAGGCTGCCGTAGAACAGGAGCAGAAGTGAATCTCTGCTTAAGTTCCTGAAACGCAGAGACTGCCTCAGGCGGCCAATTCACCACATCAGAACCCTTTCTGGTCAAATCAGTTAATGGTTTAACAATAACAGAGAAATTACCAATAAATTTACGATAAAAATTGGCAAAACCCAAAAATCTCTGAAGAGCCTTTAATGAAGTAGGTTGGACCCAATCACAGATGGCCTGAACCTTGACCGGGTCCATTTCAATAACAGATGGGGACAAAATTAATCCCAGAAATGAGATCTTCTGTACGCCAAAAAGACACTTTGATCCCTTCACATACAGAGCATTCTCTCTCAAAATCTGGAATACAGTTCGAACATGTTTCACATGAGAGTCCCAGTCATTAGAAAAAATCAAGATATCATCCAAATAAACAATCAGAAACTTGTCCACAAAATCCCTGAAAATGTCATTCATGAAGGACTGGAAGACGGAAGGAGCATTAGTGAGCCCAAAGGGCATCACAAGGTACTCAAAATGCCCTTCAGGGGTGTTAAATGCCGTCTTCCATTCATCCCCGTGCTTAATGCGAATAAGGTTATACGCCCCCCTGAGGTCAAGCTTGGTAAACCAAGTAGCGTTTTTCACCCTGGAAAACAGGTCAGAAATCAAGGGTAACGGGTATTGATATTTCACAGTAATATTGTTCAAGAGACGATAATCAATACACGGCCTTAATGAACCATCTTTTTTGGCCACAAAGAAAAAACCGGCACCTAAGGGTGAAGAGGATGGTCTGATATGACCCTTCTCCAATGATTCCTTGATATAAGACCGCATAGCGTCATGTTCAGGTACAGACAAGTTAAAAAGGCGACCCTTAGGGAATTTACTACCTGGCACTAATTCAATAGCGCAGTCATAGCTCCTATGGGGAGGTAAGGATGCAGATTTACTTTCGCTAAACACATCAGAAAAATCAAACAAAAAGTCAGGAACATCCTCAGCCTGGGGGGAGGCAGAAAAAACAGGAGTGTTGGTATTAACACATTGGCAGCCCCAACTGGTTACAGACACAGATTTCCAATCCAAAACAGGATTATGAGACTGTAACCAAGGGAAACCCAGCACGATAATGTCATGCAGATTATATAGAACCAAAAATTTGCAGCACTCCTGGTGATCAGGTTCAACCCTCATTATCACCTGAGTAGAAAACTGGGGTTTATTCTCAGCCAAAGGGGTAGAATCGATCCCTAGTAGGGGAATAGACTTCTGTAGGGGTATCAAGGGAAATCCACAACGTTTAGCAAAATCATAATCCATCAGGTTAATAGCTGCTCCAGAATCAACGAAAGCCTGAGCAGAAAATGAGGACAGAGAGCATATCAGAGTGACAGTTAATAAAAACTTAGTCTGAACACTACCCAAGACAACTGAGCGTGCAAAACGTCTTCCCCGCTTAGGGCAGACTGAAATAGCATGAGAGGCATCACCACAGTAGAAACATAACCCATTGCGCTTTCGAAACTCATGACGCTGTGCCCCAGACACCACTCCATCACACTGCATGGGCTCAGCAGCTGGCTCACAAGGCAACACCACTCCACGCATACTTCTCCGCTCACGCAAACGTCTGTCAATTTGAATCGCTAATGACATAGAATCATTGAGACCAAGGGGACAGGGAATCCCACCATAACATCCTTTACATTATCCGACAGACCCTTCCGGAAAAGGGCCGCCAAAGCGTCGTCATTCCATTTGGTCAGGACTGCCCACCTACGGAATCTCTGACAGTATAACTCAGCGTCATCAAGCCCCTGATTTAATGCCAACAAGGCTTTTTCAGCTTGATCAGTGACATTAGGCTCATCGTACAATAACCCCAAAGCCTGAAAAATGCATCAACATCACTCAAAACAGGATCCCCAGGTGTGAGGGAAAAAGCCCAATCCTGAGGATCGCCGCGCAGGAGAGAGATGACAATTTGAACCTGCTGCGCTGCGTTTCCTGAGGACTTAGATTTTAAGGCAAGAAACAATTTACAATTATTTTTGAAATTCTGAAACTTAGCTCGATCCCCTGAAAACAAATCTGGCATGGGGATCCTAGGTTCCACAACAGGTAACCTAGCAAGATATGCAGCAATACTCTGAACCTCAGTGGCAAGCTGATCCACACGGCCAGACAACTGTGCAAACTCCATTGGGAGAAAAGATCCTCCCCAGCACCCAGAGATACAGAGGAAAAAAAAAATGCAACAAACAGAAAAATATCTCTGACAACTTTTCTTCCTTCAAAATATTTTTTCCCTTCTGTGAGTACCATACAATTTTTATGGCCGGTGATACTGTTATGTTACGGTAGCTGAGGAGTGCAGGTAAAAAAGGAAATACACCAGAGCAGTTGGAATCTATGAGATTGCAGTACCCTGACTAACCACCACAACTAGAGGCAGCCGTGGAGCGTTCCTACGTTGGTCCTAGACGCCTCGTCACAGCCTGAGAAACTAACTACACCTAAAGATAGAAATATGAAAGCTATCTGCCCCGGAGCAGAACCCCAAAGATAATAGAAAGCCCCCAAACATGTAATGGCGGTTAGACAAGAGGAAATACTGACACAGAAAGAAAATAGTATGAGCAAACGCTGGGGCCCAAACTATCTAAATAGAAAAGGACAGGAAGGGTACTTACTGCAATCCCAGAAAACCCTGAAAAGAACCAACTTTACTAATTTCAAAAAATACCTGAGATCACACGACCTCTACCACCTAAATTAGTTCTCTGGTGTAACAAAAACAGCAGCCACTGAAAAAACTGCAAAAAGCAAAAGTACAAAACACAGTGGCTGGACTAAACTGAGAGGGCAAAAGCCCCCGGAGGGGACCCAGAAGGCCCCCACAGAAGTGCAGGACAAAAAGCAAAAATATAGCAAAAACACAAAATAAGAAATTGTCTTATCTGATAGCAGGAGATGCAGACACGACACAGCAGGCTACAAGGGAAACTGGAAAGAAGGATTCAGACCAGAACAATTGATCACCGGCAACCCTGATGGGAAAATGATTCCCTTAAATAAGACCAATCAGTAACACCTGATTCCCAATCCTCACTAGTACCGCTTGTAACCACCAGAGGGAGCCTCTGCTCAGAACTCATCTCAAACCCATTCACAACAGGCCTCATTACCCATGATCAGACACACAGACGGATGTTGGCACAGGCTTTTGTGCATGGACTGAGAGAACCAATCAGGAAACCACTGGTAGCAGCCAGGCCTGAGTACAAGTCAATAGCAATGGATACCCTGCTCACAGTAGCAAAAAGGATTGAGTCCCGCCGGGACAGAAGGAATGTCAAGTGTTACAACTGTGGCGAGTTTGGTCATTTCCGGAACAAGTGCAGAACACTGACTTCACCCAGAAAAAGAAGAAACACAGAAAGCAGTGAAGAACCCCGTCCATAGGACAAGAGCACACCAAGTCCACAAGGAACCCCACCAGTGGGACCAATATCCTGAGAGTGGATGGCGTAGTCATATCTTTTCTTGTGGCACTCCGCAACCAGAATCTTCTGCTTCCTGCATGGGAATTGATGGTCAAGTCAGATATTTCCAGATTATGAAACCCCTGAGCGTGTGGACTCAGCCAGAACACTCCATCATGTCCCAGTTTGTTGTGTAAAAAACCTGCACCCTCAACCTATTGGGAGTGGACCTACTGCAGAAGCTGAAAGCGACCAGAGTGTTCCAGGAAGATGGGACCATGACACTTTCTTCACTTCTGACCCAAGAAGAAACAGGAACCTCAAACAACCACACTGCAGACCTATCACAGGAGGTGCTGGACATAGTACCAGAAAAGCCACTCCATCACCCAGAGTCAAGATGTCTCTGACCAACTGAAGGTCTAAGTGAACTCGCCTAAGACGGCCTGAGAACTTTGACATTGGCCAGGATATTCAACTCAAGAAGGACTCTACTCGCTTCATGGAATGGCAACACCTCATCCAGCTCTAACGCCAGAGGTTCATCTTTTGCAAGCACCAGGAGGTGCCCCCTGCAATCAACCAGTTCACCCAGGCCCTAGACCGGAAAAAGGCCACTCAACTCTTCAAACTTGTGCACAAATACTGACCTGAGACCGAGCTGGAGAAAAAGAAACTACTGATGGCCCGTGCTGAGAGAAAAGCAGCCGTTTAAGGAGACGTCCCAACAAGAAGACCCCCTGTGACCAGAGCAGGTGCTAACACAGTGACTGTCTTGGTGGAGAACAAGAAAGCCAGCTGGTCGTCATCTCTCATGATGTGGATCCTAGTAGACGGCTTGTTTTCCCGCCAGCTCTGCACCAGCAGATGGGAGTCCCCTGCCGCATACTGAAGGACAAGGCCAAACTGGGCTGCCTCGCCCATCGGAATCAATCCCAGCTTTCCACAGTGAAGAAAAAGACTGTAAACCCCACTGAGTTCAGAATGGTGCAAGGCCTGGAGGCCGCGAAAGAGGCTACGGTATTTGAAACCCCAACAGTGCTGAACCATCACACTCTGCTCTCAAGAGTCCCAGTCACCGCAACGGTATTCACGGTGATCAACCTGGCCAGTACCTTCTTCAGTGTTTCCCCTCCACCTGGAGGCCTGCTTTCACGCACCAGTGCAGTGCATATGGACAATGTTGCCTCAAGGTGCTCAAAACAAGCCCTTCAAGTTTCACCAAGACAATGTCCTCCATCTTCGTCAACTGGATTGCAGAATATGCAAGAGTCACTCTTCTACAACACGTGGATGACTTTCTCTTTTGTGTGGTTGACATCGACACCTGCACAGCCTATTCCTTATCTCTCCTACTCTACCTGGAAGAACAGCAATGCAAGGTCTGGAAGAACAAAGTCCAGTGATGCCAGAAGCAAGTTACATCCCTGGGACACTGTATTGCCCACCAGATGAAACACATGTCAAAAGACTGGAAGACCACTGTGGAGAAGATGGCTCCCCCAACAACTCCAAGAATGCTGCAGGCTTTCCCTGGTCTAGTGTCGTATTGCAGAACCTGGATCCCTGATGCCTCAGTCCTAATGCAGCCTCTGTGCGCTTGTATCAACGCAACCCCGCTCCTTCTATCAGACGCAGCCTTCAACCCATTCAGGAGATTGGAAGAACTCCACAGTCTCAGCGCCAATACCAGGCCTACCTGACTATGAAAAGTCTTTCCGTCTACCTGATGGAAGAAAGAAGGTCATGCTACTGGAGTCCTGGCACGGATTCACGGGGGAAAACAGAGACTTTTAGGCTGCCTCTCAGCCCGCTTGGATCCAGTTGCAAGAAGAGCACCCTCCTGCCTGATGGCAGTATCCGCAGCACACACCCTCCTGGACAAGGTTGCTGAAATCACTCTTGGACAGCCACTGGAAACTCTCACTCCACATGACATCTTGGCAATCTTCAATCAAGCTCAACCAACAGTAATCTCCCCACCGCCAGGCATCTTTGTGGCGCCTCTATTGCCTTTGTCTCATAATGTCACCGTCTCCAGACCTACAGTCCTCAGCCCGGCCACTCTACTCCCACTCCCAAGGGGGATACTTGGATGGCTCCAGATTTGCAGATGATGAAGAAGTTTCAACACAGGAAGTGCAGTGACCAGCAATCAAGAAATCCTGTGGTCCAGAAGTCTGTCACCTAGCCTGTCAGCCCAGGAAGCAGAATTGATAGCGCTGACGAAGGCCTGTCAGATGGCAGAAGGCAAGACTGCAAACATCTACACGGACTACAGTTACTCGCATGGCATAGCACATGACTTTAGACCTATCTGGGCTACAAGGGACTTCATCACAGCAAACGGGACAACCGTGAAGCATCATGGAGCCTTCAGGGACCTGCTGGGTGTACTCCAACTTCCAAAATGGTGGCAATTTGAAAAATCAAAGTGCATGGAAAACTGAGAACAGAAGAGGCGTGAGGCAATAACATGGCGGACATGGCAGCCAAAGAAGCAGCCAAAGGAAGACAACATGGAGAAGTGGGAGAGGTCGTAGAGCCGGACGGCTACTACATGACGACTGAAGACAAGAAACCTGACAAAGAAACGTCCTGGAATCTGCTCAAGAAGTTACAAGACCAAGCTCCAAAAGGAGAAGAAGAGCTGAATGCGAAAAAAGCAACACGTAAAGAAAGAAGGCTATCAATAATAGACTTCAAACTCTGCCTACCACAAAGTATGCACCCTATGGTGGTCCAATGGGTACATGGACCCACATCCACATATCAAAGACACAGATGAATGATCTGATTGGTGCTTACTGTTTTCACTTCAGGGATCTCCACCCTAACAGCCAAATTCACCAGCAGCTGTCTGACCTGCGGCAAATGCAAGCCTGGACGTATGGAAAAAAGTCCCCCTCACCTCATCTGGAAAGACCACTCTACCAGCTTCAAAGGATCCAGATAGACCACATCCAGATATCGCCAAGTGAAGGATTCAAATACGCCATTGTGGTCAAAAGAAGTATTTTCAAGATGAACAGAAGCGTTCCAAGTCAGCAAAGACTACTGCAAAGCAGCTACTTTCAGAAAATAGTGTGCAGATACGGGGCTCCAGAAATGATAGAAAGTGATCAGGGACCCGCATTCACAGCAAATCTGACACACAAGACCCGATTAGCAGTAGGGTCAGATTTAGGCCTACACACTCCTTACCACCCCCAGAGCAGCAGGAAGGTAGAAAAAACTGAACGAAACACTTAAGAATAGAATGCTGAAAAATTGCCCAAGAGACACGCAAACCATGGCATGACACACTCCTAATTGCACTGTTTAGCGTAAGGCACACTCCCAGAGACCCAGAAAAGCTGTTTCGTGCCTGCATCTTCTGCTAACAGATAAGACATTTTCTTCTTTTAGTTTTTTGGTGCCTGCATTTTGTCCTGCACTTCTGTGGGGGTCTGCCGGGTCCCCTTCGGGGGGCTTATGCTCCTCTCAGTTTAGTTCAGCCACTGTTTGTTCATTTGCCTTTTCCAGTTTTTTCAGTGGTTGCTGTTTAGTTTTTGTTACACCAGAGAACTAATTTAGGTGGTAGAGGTCGTGTGATCTCAGGTGTTTTTGTAATTAGTAGAGTTGGTACTTTTCAGGGTTTTTTGGGGTTGCAGTAAGTGCCTTTCCTATTGTAATGTATGTAGTACAGTTCATATAGCGTCTTGTGCTTGGGTGCGATGAAAATACATGAGACACAGGTTTGATATAGAAGGTCTTGTATTACTTCATACAAGTGGCAAAAATAGTCACACAGTTTGCAGATACAGAAGCAGGAGACACAGCAGGCCAGAGTAACTTAAGCTCAGCAATCACTCTCCACAACAGGTTCAGGATCTTCTTCTCTGTTACCGTAAGTCCATGCAAACGTGGATCTTTCAAAGAGCAGGGTTCCAGAGTCCACAAGTGTTCAGAGTTCCTCAGTAGGAATAGCTGGAGTACATAGTCCAAGGCTTCCAGGAGTCAGGTCACAGGTTCACTGCAGGCTAGATTCAGAAGCACTGATTGCTCAGCTGTGGCTGCTTAAGAAGCAAGAGGGAGAGAATCAGGGCGGGAACATGAAAGCTGAAAACTCCATATTGACTGAGGGCAAGATAGCTGCAGCAAGACAGAAAGCAAAATGGCTGACGGAAAAACTGAGTTTCAAGAACATATACAAAGAACCTTACACCTATCCTCTTCTATCTAGACAGATTGGGCCCCAGCGTTTGCTCATTCTATTTTCTGTCTGTGTCTGTATTTCCTCTTGTCTAACCGCCATTACATGTTTGGGGGCTTCCTATGTTCTTTGGGGATCTGCTCCGGGGCAGATAGCTTTCCTTTTTCTATCTTTAGGTGTAGTTAGCTTCTCAGGCTGTGACGAGGCGTCTAGGACCAACGTAGGAACGCTCCACGGCTGCCTTTAGTTGTGGTGGTTAGTCAGGGTACTGCAATCCCATAGATTCCAACCTCTCTGGTGTATTGCTTTTTTTGCCTGCTCTCCTCAGCTACCAAATCATAACACTTATGTAATTGAATTGGTCAAAAACTAATGTCCATTCTCGAGTTTTTCTCTTCACTGCAGATTTGATGATCCTGTCCAAGAGCCCCAGATGACATCAACCTCTGTGTAACTAGAGGGAAAGCCTGTTTGGATCCACGTATCGCATTGCAAGGAAGCTCCCGTACCAGGAGAGACACCTAAGCCATGAAGGATGTCGTGGATGCTCTGACTGACCAGACAGATGACCTACTTGATGAGTTCAAGGCCAGAGACCAAGTTAAAGCAGGATTTGAGTCACTATTGCCACTAGTAACTATAAAAAAATGTTGATTGGATAAATTACATCTATTATAACCAGCAGAGATTTGTTAACTTCACCATAGATGCTGTAAAAGGTTTGGCAGCACAGTTAGGCCCCACTTCCATTATGGCATTCCAGAATAGAATGGCTTTGGATATGATTCTAGCTGAGAAAGGAGGTGTTTACAAAATGATCAAAGACACCTGTTGCACCTACATCCCAGACAACACTGGCCCAAATGGTAAAGTCACAATGGCAATACAGAAACTTAATGAGTTATCAGAGGAACTGAAACAGAACTCAGGTGTCACTGACCCATGGGATCGATACTTTGGGTGGATGAGTGGGTGGCAGAAAATGTTGGCACAGGTTGGGACAGCCATTATGGGGGTTCTCATTTTTGCATTAATTACTGGTTGCTGTGTAATTCCTTGTATCCGCAGGATAATGGAAAAAAACTGTTCAGGAGACAACCAATTTGATGCCACTCACCATCTTGGACCTCGCACCAGTCCGGATAGAACTGCCTGGCTTGACCAGATCTCCGAACTACCTCCAGACTGAGAATACACAACCTTGATGAAACATCCTATCAAATAAAGAGACTATGATTGCAAACACATAAACCTCCGACAGGGACAGTCCTCCTGACCGCCCATTTGCGAAAGGTCTATACTCGGTGGGGGAGACATGCGCTAGGGGTGTCTCAACTCACAGGCAGAACAAAAGAGTTGCAGCGCTTGGGCCAGGAGCAGGTTTTTTAGGGCAAGTGGTATCTAAGGGGGGACTATCATGGAAATATATATGTATTCCATATATTCAAAGTATATTCACATATATGTATTCACAGTTCACAGTTAGATAGATCTCACTTGCTAAAAAACCTTGTGCTCACATATTTCTAGGCCAGCTATAATCAGTCGTTTTAAAGAAATCTGGCCTTCATAAGGCCTGCATAAGGCCTTCGTAAAGGAACAAATGCATGAAGTACAAAAAGTCCTATTAGATATCTGTTGTTTACATTATAGTTATGCAAGACAACTAGGTCACAAGAATAAAACAATAATTCTGCAACTTCAGCTCTTTTAATCATGATTATCATAATTATCATATTTACACTAGAACAGCCAATAATCTAGCAGCTTTTAATTGTATGTTAATTGACTAACCAGCCCCTTTTTGTAAACGTATAAAACCTTGAATGAATAATAAATGTATGTCTTTGACGAACTGTTATACTGACACTTGCTTTGTGGACAGTCCTCATTTCGTTCTGAGCGCTCAAGAAGACATTATATAGAGATTTGGACATGGCAAGCAGCAAACACAGAAGGATATTTTTATCCTAATTAAATTTCCATATCACCACCATCCTAGAGATTCTCGCACCCCGCGAGAGATGGTGACACTGCAATCCAGCGATTGCGACCGATCCCAATGACTCAGAATGAACCTTTGGAGGGCCCTGGAATGAAACTGGGCAAACGGAAGTGCCTCCATGGACGTCACCATCAATCCCAGAAGACGCATACACTTCCGAAGGGACATTGCCGTCGAAGACTTCATGATCTGTACATGTCGAAGGAGACATGCCTGTTTGTCTGGAGGTAGGGAGACCACTGCCTGTACCGTGTCGAAATGCATCCCCAAAAAGAGGATTGATTGCAACGGTTCCAGAAACGACTTCTCCCAATTGACCAGCCAACCAAAGTCCTTCAGGAGCTGAAGAGACAGATTGCGAGCCGTCACCGCCTCCTCCTCCAAGGATGCCACGATCAAAAGATCGTCCAGGTAAGGAAGAATCGTAACCCCCTGTCTTCGAAGAATTGCCATGAGGGGCGCCAGAATTTTTGTAAAAACTCTGGGCGCTGAGGCTAAGCCGAATGGCAGAGCCACGAACTGGTAATGGTCCTGACCTATGGCAAAACTAAGAAAGCGCTGATGAGCCCTTCCGACGGGAACATGCAAATAAGCGTCGCGAAACACCAAAAAGTCGTTCTGCGATAGGGCTGCCACAACGGAGCGGAGCGACTCCATGCGGAATTTTCGGGTGTGGACATGCCGATTCAATCTTTTGAGATCCAGAATAGGGCGAAATTTGTCCTCCTTTTTGGGGACCACAAAAAGATTGGAATAAAATCCTTTTCCCCAGTCCTCTGGCGGAACCGGTATTACCACACCCTTCTGCAGAAGGAATTCGACCTCTCGCCGCAGAGCGACAAAAAGCTCGGGCTCTGACGGAATGTGAGACTGGCAAAAACTGTCCGGGGGTCGAGAAGAAAACTCTATGAAATAGCCTGCCGACACGACCCGCGTTACCCAGGATCCGGAACGCGGGAAATCCAAGTCGCTTTGAATTGGAGCAGGCGACCCCCCACTCGAGAGTCCTCGAGTGGACCCCTGGCGTCAGTCCGCCTTGGCGGGCTTCTTGTCAGTTTCCCGCTTGTCTTGACGGAAATTCTGCTTCCAGGGAGTGCGGGATTTCTGGGAGGACTTTTTTCCCGAGAAAGAGGGACGACCCGATCCCCAAGAGGACTGACCGAATCGTCCCCGGGCCTGAAAGGACCGCCGACCACTATTGGCACCAGGCCTGCCAGACACAGAAGCCATAGCCCTACGCTGTGGTAAAGCCGCTTCTTTTGCCTTTGCCTTGGTAATCAGCTCTGTGAGGTCAGATCCAAAAAGATGACCACCCTTGTAAGCTAAAGCCAGCAAACCTTGTTTGGAAACCGCGTCCCCGGTCCACTGTCTAAGCCACAGTGCTATTCTGACTGTGACCGCCGAAGCTTGCGCCCTGGACAGTAACGACGCAGTATCCAGACCTGCATCATAGCTATATCGGGCTGCAGTCTCCAACCATTCGAGAATCCCCTCTATCTCAGCTAACGGGGATCTATTTTGCAACGCCGTCAGTAGACGGTCCAACCAGCACAGAGAAGCCTTAGAAGCACACATGGATCCTAGCACCGCTCTGAATCCATGACCCGCGGCCTCGTAGTTCGATTTTGCCGCCATCTCCGTTTTTCTGTCCAGCGGTTCCTGCAAACTCGCCTTCCCATTAACAGGAAGCAATGAGGATTTACTAAGCTGGGATAAAGGAACATCTACTTCAGGAGAAGGAATCCAATTATCCCTCAACTCCGTAGAACACGGATATAGTGCCTCAAAGAACCGTGTCCCATGAAAACGTTTATCTGGACACAGATGTTCCTTCTCCACTGCCCATTAAGCTCATCCAGAGCTGGCAATGTCGATCGCGACGTACGCTACTCCTGGTACATTCGAGCTGACTTACCAGGACGTCTAGTTACCTCCTCCAGTAACTGTAAAACCTCTCTCATGGCTTAAATAAATGCCTCTGTTCGTCTCACAAGGGAAGTAGAATGCCCCTGCCGATCCTCCTTATCCGAATCGGATATCTCCCCATCTGAACTTAAAGGGGAACCCTCTCCGCAATCCAAATCAGAGGCCTCTGATTCGCTACGCGGGAAGGACGTAACGGCCTGTGTCGCTTCCTGTCCCGAGAGGATCCAGCTGACACCCATTGACGTAAAAGGTCAGACAAGCCATCAATAGAACGAGCGATGGCGTCCAATTTGGCATCGCTGTGACCTCCAACCGCAGCGCTAGACGCCGTTGAGGTCTGCGTATCAGATATGTGCTGAAGCGGAACTGGAACATGGTCCGCGCCTTCTGAACCCTGTTCCGACATGCCTTCACACAGTATATGGCAGGTCAAAACCTGACAGTAACCAGGAAAAAATGTGGTTTCTTAAGTGGACGAAACAAGGACGCTGAAGGGTTAAATCTCTTAAAAGAGAGAGCTACCCCAGCTGTATCAGCCGAATCGCTGACAGAGTTAACCCTCAACAGGGTTAATGTCGCAGGCTCCCCACAACTTTCTTATCAGAATAAAAGAAGTGTGTGAGTCCCAGCCAAAAACAAGGTCTCTATATGAGACCGCAGCTGCAGGATAGCGCTATCTGCCACAGAAAAGTCCTGCGCTGTGGGGTGAGGAAATTTCACTCACCCAGCTGGCCGCGGGTGATGTATACTGAGTCCGGAGGAGCGGAGCCTGGGAGCCTTGTAATGGCCGCCGCGCTGAGAGAAGCCGGAAGAGAAGCACATAATCGTGCACTTCTGCACAAGAAGACCGGGAAGCGTGAAGCCACGCCCCGCCGGCTCAAAAAAGGAGCGCGAACTCCCTCGCTCTCTGCTCCCCCCTGTCCTGCAGGCATCTGCCTGCGGACAAAAATACAGTCACAAAACATCACATTCACATGTAGCAACGGCTGCCGCCGCAGCCGCTGAAAGCACACTGACATACATGTAACAGCGCTGCCGCAGCAGTCGCTGAAGCACTCACACACTATTAATAAAAATGTGGAGTACTCACCAGCCGAGCGCCACAGGGACCCCCTGGGGATTTGTGGCGCTGTGCCCATCGCTTCCCCCCAGGGCGGGGAACGCAGTGACCCCAGATGCGCGGTTTGCGTCCCCGCCAGGGAAGCAAACCTCATCCCCCAGGGCCGGCAAGATTCTGCAGGGACCATCATGTAATTACAGATCCGCCAAGGGAGAGGTGGGGGTCCAGCAGCGCTGGGACCCCTGAGACCTCTAGACCACTTCTGGTGATCCAAGTCTCTTGTCCGATAAAAATAAAAAATCTTCTGAGGAGCTGCTTCAGCAGCGACCATCCTGTGACCTCAAATTTTAGACTGGAGAGCTGGAGTAGGAGGAGCCCGAGCTGGAGGGGCCGGTCAACACTTTTTAATCTGAGGTGTCAATCCTATCTGGGCTCCGCCTACCCCACTACGTAATGAATGTGGCTCCCTTCCTTCCATCTGCAGCTGAAATTACCAATAAATTTAAGATAAAAATTGGCAAAACCCAAGAATCTCTGAAGAGCCTTTAATGAAGTAGGTTGGACCCAATCACAGATGGCCTGAACCTTGACCGGGTCCATTTCAATAACAGATGGGGACAAAATGAATCCCAGAAATTAGATCCTCTGTACGCCAAAAAGACACTTTGATCCCTTCACATACAGAGCATTCTCTCTCAAAATCTGGAACACAGTCCGAACATGTTTCACATGAGAGTCCCAGTCATTGGAATAAATCAAGATATCATCCAAATAAACAATCAGAAATTTATCCACAAAATCCCTGTGTAAGGTTCTTTGTACATGTTCTTGAAACTCAGTTTTCCGTCAGCCATTTTGCTTTCTGTCTTGCTGCAGCTATCTTGCCCTCAGTCAATATGGAGTTTTCAGCTTTCATGTTCCCGCCCTGATTCTCTCCCTCTTGCTTCTTAAGCAGCCACAGCTGAGCAATCAGTGCTTCAGAATCTAGCCTGCAGTGAACCTGTGACCTGACTCCTGGAAGCCTTGGACTATGTACTCCAGCTATTCCTACTGAGGAACTCTGAACACTTGTGGACTCTGGAACCCTGCTCTTTGAAAGATCCACGTTTGCATGGACTTACGGTAACAGAGAGAAGATCCTGAACCTGTTGTGGAGAGTGATTGCTGAGCTTAAGTTACTCTGGCCTGCTGTGTCTCCTGCTTCTGTATCTGCAAACTGTGTGACTATTTTTGCCACTTGTATGAAGTAATACAAGACCTTCTATATCAAACCTGTGTCTCATGTATTTTCATCGCACCCAAGCACAAGACGCTATATGAACTGTACTACATACATTACAAGATTCTGAAGCCAAAACGTTAGTGTCTGCTGGGTCTGGGAAGGCTGTGTCTGCTGTAACTGTGGATATCAGACGTCCAGTTGTACTTTCTGTGATGACAGTGGTTGTGACTTCTCACAACCATTCCAGGTGAGCAATTCCTTTAAGTTTTTTTTTTCTGCAGTGTTACCACAGGTAAACACTATTGTTTTTTTTTTCTCTTCCCTCTTTTTGTGTCTGCTGTAACTGTGGATATCAGATGTCCGGTTGAACTTTCTGTGATGATAGTGGTTGTGACTTCTCACAACCATTCCAGGTGAGCAGTTCCCTTAATTTTTTTTTCTCTTTGCAGTGTTACCACAGGTAAACACTATTGTTTTGTTTTTTTCTTTTCTCTCTCCTTCCAGTACTCCTGTCTTAAAAGATCTGGAAAATGGAGGCCCGCATAAAGGAACTTTGCGGAGTGACTGATAATATCCTTGCAGATTTACAGACTATAAAAACCCGTTTTACAAACCTACAGGACCTCACTAATCACAATTTGCAAGTGTTTGGACAGACTGCCCAGGATTTGCGAGCCAGGATTGAGGTTCTAGAGGAGCGAGTCCAGGCTCCTGCCGTAGCCCCAAGTTCTGGGATTCCCAAGTTGCCCCAAGTTCTGGGATTCCCAAGTTGCCCCCTTTTCGTTTTGGCGGTGAACGTGAAAAATTCAGGGGATTTATTAACCAATGCAATCTGTTTTTTTCTGCACATGCTTCACAATTTCCCACTGAACGATCTAAAGTGCTTACTATAATTATGTTACTTACCAACAAGGCTTTGATGTGGGCAAACCCTCTGATTGAGACTGAGGATGAATGTTTGGATCATCTTGATGCTTTCATTTCAGCCATGGGGCAGGTGTTTGATGACCCCAATCGAGGTGCAACAGCTGAAGCAGCCATGTTAACTTTGCGCCAAGGTAAGCACTCGGTAGCCGAATATGCCTTGGATTTCAGGAGATGGGCCCTTGATACCACCTGGGACAGTTCCGCCAAAAAATCTATTTTTCGAAAGGGGTTGTCTCCACTAATTAAGGATGAACTTGCTCGTGCCGACCCTCCCACTGCGTTAGGTGACTTTATTAACTTCTGCATCCGTATTGATGCTCGCCTGACTGAACGCAGGCAAGAGAGATGGTTCGAAAGCAATCGCACTAACCTTTTCCTACCTTCCTCCCCAGCTAAGGAACCTTTGAGTAGGACACACGGGAACCTGAACCCATGCAGGTAGACTCTTTACAAAGACGGGTTAGTGATGCACGCAAGGAACATCGTTTTAAGGAAAATCTATGTTTCTATTGTGGTAAGTCAGGGCACTTCATTATAAACTGCCCCAGCCGTTCTCGTAAGACTACTGCAGCACTCATTCACTGTGAGTGTTGCGAGAGGAGATCTGTCAGGTCCGAGCCTCAGGCTCCAGAGAGATCTGCAGCAACAGATCTTGATTTCTCGGACTTAAACTCCGTTACTTCTGAGGACGATGACTGTGTAAACGCTGCAATTTTTCAAGTTTCCTCAGCGGTGTCCCAGCTGAGTTGTAGGAAAAACAATTCTCATTGCTTCCTTTCCATCAAACTCTGGGTTAACTCAGTCTGGGTGTCTAGCTCTGCTATGATCGACTCAGGGGCAAGTGGGAATTTTATGGATGTCTCCTTTGCTCTGAAACAGGGGATACGTTCAGTGAAGAAGGCTACTCCAGTACAGATGGAAACTGTGGATGGCTCCCTGCTGACCTCTGGACCAGTGGATCAGGAAACAGAGCCTTTGAGGGTTCTTATGGGTAAAGATCATCAAGAGAAACTGTCCTTTATGCTTATCTCTTCTCCCCACTTTCCCATTATTCTAGGGCTACCATGGCTGCAGGCTCAGAACCCTACCATTAACTGGGAGACCAAGGAATTACACTTTCCAGAGAAACAGATGAGTCCAGAAGTTTCAGCTTGCTCTGTTCCTAAAGGAACCATGTCAGTCCCTGAACTACCAGCTGTATACCAGGACTATGTGGATTTATGTGACAAGAAGAACGCTGACCAGCTTCCCCCTCACCGTCCATATGATTGTCCAATTGAATTATTGCCTGGAGCAGAGATACCTTTTGGTAAGATCTACCCCCTGGCGGGGCCTGAGCTAAAGGCTTTAAAGGATTACATAGACGAAAATCTA
The DNA here is from genome assembly GCA_033576555.1 of Oophaga sylvatica. Taxonomy (NCBI): domain Eukaryota; kingdom Metazoa; phylum Chordata; class Amphibia; order Anura; family Dendrobatidae; genus Oophaga; species Oophaga sylvatica. Next base: position 24,532 of record JARQOD010001922.1, on the reverse strand, counting down.
GCCAAGGGCTTCATACGCCCCTCTTCATCTCCTGCAGGTGCACCCATCTTCTTTGTGAAGAAGAAAGATGGATCTCTGAGACCCTGCGTAGACTATAGGGAACTCAATAAGGTTACTATTAGAAACCGTTATCCATTGCCTTTAATCCCTGAGTTATTGGAGAGAGTGCGGCATGCCAAAATTTTCTCTAAATTGGATCTCCGTGGGGCCTATAACTTGGTCCGTATTAGACCTGGGGATGAATGGAAGACTGCATTCAGGTCACGCTATGGACACTTTGAATATCTAGTTATGCCTTTTGGTCTGAGTACCGCCCCAGCCACTTTCCAACACTTGGTGAATGACATCTTCAGGGATCTCCTAGATACATTTGTGGTGATTTATTTGGATGATATTCTAATTTTTTCTAACTCCACAGAGGAACATCATGGACATGTGAGAATGGTCTTGGAACGTCTAAGACAAAACCATCTTTACATCAAACTTGAAAAGTGTGAATTCCATAGGACCGAAATTCAATTTCTGGGGTATGTACTGTCTACACAAGGAATTAGTATGGATGGAAGTAAGACCCAAGCCATCAAGGATTGGCCAAGTCCTAGAAATGTGAAGGAGGTGCAGCGCTTCATCGGGTTTGCCAATTTCTATAGACGTTTCATTAGGAATTTCTCTGAGGTAGTGTCACCTATCACCCAACTTACCCGGAAAGAGTCTAGGTTCTCCTGGACTCCCCAAGCCCAGGAAGCATTTTCTCGTCTAAAAGATAAATTTACCACCGCACCTATCTTGGTACATCCCAACCCCGAACTTGCCTTCATAATAGAGGTGGATGCTTCAGATTGTGCCGTTGGAGCTATACTCTCTCAGAGAACAGGTGAGAAGAATGTCTTGCATCCCTGTGCCTTCTTTTCCCAGCAGTTGTCTTCGGCTGAGAGGAACTACGATGTGGGCAATAGAGAGTTGTTGGCCATTATTGCCGCCTTCAAAGAATGGAGACACCTTCTTCAGGGAGCTGCACAGCAAATAGTCGTCCTGACAGACCATCGTAACCTTGAATTTATCAGGTCGGCTAAGTGCCTGACTCCTCGCCAGGCTCGCTGGAATCTTTTCTTAAACCAATTTAATTTTGTCATTTCTTATAGACCAGGATCGCGCAATGGAAAGGCTGATGCACTCTCTAGGATTCATTCAGCAGAGACCCGTCCACTTGCTCCTCCTAAGACTATTTTTCCTGACTCTAGATTCCTGGGAGTGATTCATAATCAAGACCTACTTAAGGACATCAAGGAAGCATACCATGCGGATTCCTTGTTGGCACAACCCCCAAGGGACGTAAGTCTTGTCTTTAAGAATGGTGTGTGGATTCTTGGACAACGTCTGTATATTCCTGAAACAGTCAGATTGAGAGTATTGCAACTCATTCACGATTCCAAGATAGCTGGGCATAGAGGAATTCTAAAGACACAGGAATTTCTTTCTCGTTTCTTTTGGTGGCCCACTTGCAGGAAGGATGTTTTAAACTATGTCACTTCATGTGAAGTCTGTGCAAGATGCAAAACACCTCGCTCCTCACCAACTGGTCTGTTACAACCTCTTCCCACCCCGTCCCGCCCGTGGGGATCCATTTTTATGGACTTCATTGTGGAGTTACCAACCTCTCAAGGGAAAAACACCATTCTAGTGGTGGTTGATCGTTTAACAAAGGCAGCTCATTTTATTCCTTGTGTCGGCTTACCCACTGCAAAACAGACATCAGATTTGATGATTAAAGATGTGTTTCGCTTACATGGAGTACCGGATGAGGTTATTTCGGATCGAGGGGTGCAATTCACTTCAAGGTTTTGGCAAAATTTCTGTGCAGCATTGGATATTAAAGTAAACCTTTCTTCTGCTTTTCATCCCCAGACTAATGGACAGACCGAACGAACCAATCAAACTCTGGAGCAGTATCTCCGCTGCTTTATCTGCCACCTACAGGATGATTGGGTGGATCTACTTCCATTGGCTGAGTTCTCTTATAACAACTCTCAGAGCGCCTCCACTAAGCAGTCTCCTTTTTACTCCAATCTAGGTTATCATCCTAACATTCTTCCACGATTTCCCATAGAAAACGCCTTTACCAGCAGTGGCCGAAAGAATCACGTCTTTACAGAAGAATATGGATCTTCTAAAGGAGAATCTGGAATTGGCTCAGGAAAGGTACAAGAAAGCAGCAGATAAATTTCGTAAACCTGCACCAGCTTTCAAGGTAGGAGACTTGGTCTGGCTGTCAACCAGAAATCTTAAGTTAAGGATTCCATCGTCTAAGTTGGGACATAAGTACATTGGACCCTATAAAATCAGTAAAATTATAAGTGCCGTTGCTTGTCGTCTTCAATTGCCTAGAACTATGAGAATCCACCCTGTCTTTCATGTATCCCTACTAAAGGCTGCAACACCCAATACGTTTCCTGGACGTTCTTCTCCTTGCCCTGACCCAGTGCTAGTCGATGGTCAGGAAGAATTTGTGGTGGAAAGAATTCTAGATTCCAGGTTATACAGAAATCAGTTACAATATTTGATTAAATGGCAGGGCTACCCAGTGGAGGACAACTCATGGGAACCAGTCAATAACGTTAATGCTCCTCGTTTGCTCCGCCAGTTTCATCAGAGGTACCCAGACAAACCTGGTCTGAGGCCATCCGGAGGTTGTCCCTAAGGGGGGAGTAATGTAAGGTTCTTTGTACATGTTCTTGAAACTCAGTTTTCCGTCAGCCATTTTGCTTTCTGTCTTGCTGCAGCTATCTTGCCCTCAGTCAATATGGAGTTTTCAGCTTTCATGTTCCCGCCCTGATTCTCTCCCTCTTGCTTCTTAAGCAGCCACAGCTGAGCAATCAGTGCTTCAGAATCTAGCCTGCAGTGAACCTGTGACCTGACTCCTGGAAGCCTTGGACTATGTACTCCAGCTATTCCTACTGAGGAACTCTGAACACTTGTGGACTCTGGAACCCTGCTCTTTGAAAGATCCACGTTTGCATGGACTTACGGTAACAGAGAAGAAGATCCTGAACCTGTTGTGAAGAGTGATTGCTGAGCTTAAGTTACTCTGGCCTGCTGTGTCTCCTGCTTCTGTATCTGCAAACTGTGTGACTATTTTTGCCACTTGTATGAAGTAATACAAGACCTTCTATATCAAACCTGTGTCTCATGTATTTTCATCGCACCCAAGCACAAGACGCTATATGAACTGTACTACATACATTACACCCTGAAAATGTCATTCATGAAGGACTGGAAGACGGAAGGAGCATTAGTGAGCCCAAAGGGCATCACTAGGTACTCAAAATGCCCCTCTGGGGTATTAAACGCCGTCTTCCATTCATCCCCGTGCTTAATGCGAATAAGGTTATACGCCCCCCTGAGGTCAAGCTTGGTAAACCAAGTACCGTATATACTCATGTATAAGCCGACCCGTGTATAAGCCGACCCCCCTAATTTTGCCACAAAAAACTGGGAAAACTTATTGACTCGCGTATAAGCCTAGGTGGAAAATGATTATGCCCCCATATGATGCTCCACAGATTATGCCCCCATATGCTCCACAGATTATGCCCCCATATATTCCACAGATTATGCCCCGTATGATCCACAGATTATGCCCCCATATGCTCCAGATTATGCCCCATATGTTCCACAGATTATACCCCCATATGCTCCAGATTATGCCCCATATGCTCCATATTATGCCCCATATGTTCCACAGATTATGCCCCCATATGCTCCATATTATGCCCCATATGTTCCACAGATTATGCCCCCATATGCTCCATATTATGCCCCCATATGCTCCAGATTATGCCCCATATGTTCCACATTTTATGCCCCATATGCTCCAGATTATGCCCCATATGTTCCACAGCTTATGCCCCATATGCTCCATATTATGCCCCCATATGCTCCAGATTATGCCCCATATGTTCCACAGCTTATGCCCCCATATGCTCCATATTATGCCCCATATGCTCCAGATTATGCCCCATATGCTCCAGATTATGCCCCATATGTTCCACAGCTTATGCCCCCATATGCTCCATATTATGCCCCATATGCTCCAGATTATGCCTCATATGCTGCTGCTGCTGGAAAAAAAAAAAAATGACATACTCACCTCTCGTCGCTGGGGGCCAGGTGCCGGTGTCCTGAGCAGGCGGGGGGTGTCACCGCTAGCTCAGGACCCCGGCACCTGAGATATTTACCTTTCCCTCGGTCCACCGCAGCGCACTGCTCCCTCGGTCTGACTTTTCTGTGTGTGAATGATCTGGCAGGGGGCGCGGCGCTCACTAACGACGTCATCGCGCCCTCTGCTGATCATTCACACACAGAGGAGTCAGACGAGGACGCAGCGCAGCGCACCGGTGGCACGGGGACAGGTAAATATTGCTATACTCACCCCTCAGCCGCGCGTCCCTGCAGCGTCTCCTCTTCTCCCGGCGCTCTCCGCAGCGCTTCAGTCCTGCAGCGGTCACGTGCTACCGCTCATTAAAGTCATGAATATGTGCATATTCATGACTTTAATGAGCGGTGCCATGTGACAGCTGCAGGAAGGAGCCGGAGATCGTGGGAGAAGCAGGGGGGCTGCAGAGACCGCACCGGCGGAGGGGTGAGTATGATCCGACACCCCCGCATCCCCTCCCCCGCCGACCCCCGTATATGACCCGTGTATAAGCCGAGAGGGGGACTTTCAGCCCTAAAAAATGGGCTGAAAATCTCGGCTTATACATGGGTATATACGGTAGCACTTTTCACCCTGGAAAACAGGTCAGAAATCAAGGGTAACGGATATTGATATTTCACAGTGATATTGTTCAAGAGACGATAATCAATACACAGCCTTAAAGAACCATCCTTTTTGGCCACAGAGAAAAAACCGGCACCCAAGGGTGAAGAGGATGGTCTGATATGACCCTTCTCCAATGAATCCTTGATATAAGATCGCATAGCGTCATGTTCAGGTACAGACAAGTTAAAAAGGCGACCTTTAGGGAATTTACTACCAGGCACTAATTCAATAGCGCAGTCATAGCTCCTATGGGGGGCAAGGATGCAGATTTACTTTCGCTAAACACATCAGAAAAATCAGTCAAAAAGTCAGGAACTGTCACGCTGTCTATGGATAGAGGTGGACCGGGGTCTATGCTGACCCTAAACTGGGGTCCTGACTAGTCCCTCTACCTGGAGGTACTGTTAATGGTACAGAGGTCCAGGCCGCCAGCGTAACCCTGTCTCCTGTAGATCCCTGACCACTGTAATCTAGTCCTGAGAAGGACCCTGATTACCACCACAGGGAATGGGCAGGTCACAGCTTACAAACAGTATAAGACAAACCAGACAGACAAGGGGTAAAGTAAATACTGCCTTGCATACAAAACTTCAACTACAGAGGGAACACAAAAGGTAAAGGAGATAAACAATAAGCGAGGAGAGGATAAACCACAACAGGCACTCTTAGCTTAAGTCATCTCAGAAACGATCCGCTCTGCTGGTCTGAATGAATGCTTTCACCGACAACTCCTTAAGCAGACTGGCAGGTATTTGAAGGAAGCTAATTAGTGCCTAATACACAACAGCCGGGCGAGGCTGGACCCAGTCTAAGCACAGAGAAAGGTAGAATTAACTCCCTCACTGCCAACAGACACCAAGTACCAACAACTCAGCTGCGAGAAGTCAGAATGTGAAATCGCGACGATCTTCGTGGCGATACACCCGTGACAGTACCCCCCCTTCTACGAGGCGCCTACGGACCCTCAGCGCCAGGTTTATCAGGGTGAGTTGTGTGGAAGGCCCGAATTAATCGGTCTGCGTTAATATCAGACGCAGGAACCCACGACCATACCCCTTCCAATGAACCAAGTACTGAAGGGACCGGCGATTCAGACGTGAGTCAATGATCTTCGACACCTGAAACTCCAAGTTACCATTGACCACCACTGGAGGAGGAGGTAGAGGTAACGGTATAACTGGCGCCACGTACCTCTTAAGCAACGATTTGTGGAACACATTGTGGATTTTAAACGTAGGAGGGAGGTCAAGACGGAATGCCACCGGATTAATTATCGAACTGATCCTGTATGGCCCGATGAACCTGGGACCGAGTTTCCAGGAGGGAACCTTAAGTTTTATATTCTTGGTAGACAACCATACCAGATCGTTCATACTTAGGTCCGGACAAGACACTCTCCTCCTATCAGCCATACGTTTGTATCGGTTCCCCATAGTACTCAGATTATTCAGCACTCCTCTCCCACACTGAAGCAAGTGACGACGAAAATCGTTCCTCCTCAGGAACCCCAGAAGAGCCCCCCCCATTGAAAGTACAAAACTGGGGGTGAAAACCATATGCCCCAAAAAATGGGGACTTACCAGTGGACTCGCTCCGCCTATTGTTAAGAGCGAACTCTGCCAGAGGCAAGAAAGAAGACCAGTCCTCCTGGTTCTCTGAGACAAAACACCGGAGATATGTCTCTAAGCTCTGATTCAGACGCTCTGTCTGACCATTGGTCTGCGGATGAAAAGCCGAAGAAAATGACAATTGCATCCCCCGCCGTGAACAAAATGCCTTCCAGAATTTGGACACAAACTGAGACCCCCGATCCGACACATCGGAAGGCAACCCGTGAAGTCTCACAATCTCCCCAATGAACACCTGCGCCAGAGTTTTAGCATTAGGAAGAGCAGGAAGAGCAATAAAATGTGCCATCTTACTGAACCTGTCAACTACAACTAGTATGACAGTTTTACCTGAAGACGGAGGGAGGTCCGTAATGAAGTCCATAGACAGATGGGTCCATGGACGCTCCGGGATTTTCAAAGGTAAGAGGGCCCCAGACGGACGGGTATGTGGGGTCTTAGAGCGTGCACAAACCCCACAGGACGCGACAAAAGTTACCACCTCCTTATTTAAGTTAGGCCACCAAAACCGGCGTGAAAGGAGATCCACAGTTGCTTTACTCCCTGGGTGTCCTGCCAAAGCAGAATTATGATGTGCCTCGATAACCTTTTGTCTTAACTGATCTGGAACAAACAGTTTCCCTGGAGGTCCTACAGGGGCGTCCCCCTGAGCCTCCAATACCTCCTCCTCAAACTCAGAGCATACAGCCGACACCACTACTCCCTCCTGAAGGATAGGAACCGGGTCATCCGTCTTCCCGGCCCCAAGGGAACTGCGAGATAAGGCATCAGCCTTTACATTTTTTGACCCAGGACGATATGTGGCGACAAAATTAAACCTGGTAAAAAACAACGACCATCTAGCTTGTCTGGGATTCAGACGTTTTGCAGACTCTAAATACAGTAGGTTCTTGTGATCAGTAATGACGGTGACCGGGTGGACTGCCCCCTCCAAAAAATGACGCCACTCTTCAAAAGCCAACTTAATGGCCAAGAGTTCCCTATTGCCAGGGTGGATTTGATTTAAATCAAACTGATTTAAATCACGATTTAAATCACGATTTAAATCACTAGTCTGTAAGGCTTGATTTAAATCAGTGATTTAAATCAAAGTTTCTACCTAAACTAGTTCTTGCTACTTTAACATGCAAGTAGATGAAGATTTTTACAATCACTTTTTATATTACTTTTTTCTCCCCAGTTTAATGGGTTAATCATTCATATTTGGACACCACTGTTCTGTTGTACTTAGGAAGGAGAAAAATAATCCTGACCTGACTTGTCTGTCTGTGGCTATGCTGCAGTATTGTGCTCAAAGTTTCACTTTCATTTTCTTGTCTGCTTGCCCTTCCTCCTCCTCACACTTAGATTCACATTCTTCTTGTGTTGTGCAGATCTATTCCACTCCAAACAATCAGAAACATATTGTCTAACTTCTTGGACTTGGCACTGAAGGGGTTGATTCTGTATTCATATAGGTTTGTAGAACAATAGGATTAAGGTCTTTTTCTCAACTCTGTTCATGTTGTAACATTTTTGCCGTGAAGAAGAGGCTGGGACCTCTGCGGAGTCAAATTCAGTTTTGAGAACTGCGTAAGTAAAGCGAGCGTCTGTGATAATATAGGAGAGAAACTGCCCACTGGCACTAATCCTACAGAAACCTCTGGAAGAGCATGGCATTGTGAATGTTACACATATACAGCCTTTATTCTACTGAGTTAAACAACTCAGCTTTATCTCATGATGGAAGAACCTTTGGTAAAATATTTTCCTCAAAAAGCAGTTTATTGAAAAAAATCTGATTTAAATCAAAAAAATCTGATTTAAATCAAAAAAATCAGATTTAAATCAAAAAAATCCGATTTTTTTGATTTTTTTAAAAAAATCATGGATTTTTATCCACCCTGCCTATTGCCGACATCATAATTCCTCTCAGCGGACGACAATTTTTTAGAGAAGAAAGCGCACGGATGCCATTTACCAGGGAACGGACCTTAAGATAATACCGCACCCACCCCTACGTCAGACGCATCCACCTCCACAATGAACGGCTGTGACGCATCCGGTTGAATGAGTACAGGTGCCGAAGCAAAACATTTTTTCAAGGAGGAAAATGCTTGACAAGCCTTGTCAGACCACCTTGAAAAATCCGTCCCTTTTCTTGTCATGTCAGTGAGAGGTTTAACAATGGACGAGAAATTACGAATAAATTTCCGGTAGTAATTAGCAAACCCCAGGAAACGCTGCAGTGCTTTAAGATCCTCTGGCAGATCCCACTCAAGCACTGCCTTCACTTTCCCAGGGTCCATACGGAAACCGGAAGCTGACACCAGGAACCCTAAAAACTGAAGTTCCTGTACGGCGAATACACACTTCTCCCATTTGGCGTACAGTTTATTATCTCGCAAGATCTGCAACACCTGTCTCACATGCTCCTGATGAGACACAAGATCCGGCGAGTAAATTAAGATGTCATCCAGATAAATGACAACAAACTGTCCCACTAGGTGGCGAAAGATGTCATTAACAAAATGTTGAAACACCGCCGGGGCAGTAATCAGACCGAAAGGCATGACAAGGTTCTCATAATGTCCCTCCGGAATGTTAAACGCCGTCTTCCACTCATCCCCCTCCTTCATCCTAATCAGATTATACGCCCCTCTGAGATCCAACTTAGAGAACCATTTGGCGCCCACAATCTGATTGAAGAGATCTGGAATAAGTGGGAGCGGATACGGATCTCGGACCGTAATCCGATTAAGCTCACGGAAATCCAAGCAGGGCGTAGGCCTCCATCTTTTTTCTTCACAAAGAAGAACCCCGCGGCCACCGGGGAAGATGAAGTTCAAATATGCCCTTTAGCCAGACTTTCCGAAATATATTCCTTCATAGCCTGCTTCTCAGGACCAGAAAGGTTATACAACCTAGATTTAGGTAATTTAGCATCAGGGAGCAATTTTATAGAACAGTCATACTCGCGATGAGGAGGTAATTCTTGACACCCTTCCTCTGAAAAAACATCCTCAAAGTCCACCAGAAAAGGTGGTAAGGTTCTAGGCACGACCGCACCGATGACCGTGTTCATGCAGTTTTTATTGCAAAATTCACCCCACTGGCTTATCTCTCTGGATTGCCAATTAATAACTGGGTTATGTTTAGTTAACCAAGGAAGTCCCAACACAATAGGATTGGGAAGACCCTCCAACACATAACAAGACAATAGTTCTTTATGTATTGCCCCCACTCGAAGGTCAATGTTATGCACGGCTTGCAAAAAGCTACCTTGACCGAGAGGCCTGGCGTCGATAGAGAATATGGGGATAGGTTTGGCTAATACACTCAGTTGCATACCTTGAACCTGGGCAAACCGAGCGTCCACCAGATTAGCCCCGGCCCCACTATCCAGAAGAACAGAAATCCTCTCAGTTCTCGTACCTACCACCACCTCCGCTGGTACGAGAAACTGAGACGGACCTGGGGACGAAATACATACTCCCAGATTGTCGTCCACCACACAACCTGGGATTAATAGTTTTCCGGCGACTTCTTGCTCAGTACAGTACGGGATGGACACCCCTCAATAAAATGTCCCTTTCTCCCGCAGAAGAAACACTTTCTTGTCTTGCGGCGCACCGCCGATCCCCTCCCTCGGAATGATGTCCCTCCCAACTGCATAGGTTCCTCGGAACAAACCAGGGGAACCTCAATATTAGGGACTTTAGAAGGAGGTGGAGTCATCACAGGGGGCGGAGTTACCCCGCACCTCTCCCGAAGACGTCTATCAATGCGAATTGCAAGAGCCATAGCGGCCTCCAGTGACGGGGGAGAATCATACTGAGCCAACACATCTTTTAATTTGTCAGATAAACCTTGACAAAACTGGCTCCTAAGAGCCGGGTCATTCCACTGAGTATCCGTGGCCCACCTACGGAACTCTGAAGAAAATTCCTCCGCCGGACGATCTCCCTGCTGTATCTTACATAACTTCATTTCAGCAAGGGAGACCCGATCCGGGTCATCATATACCAGACCCAGGGCTGTAAAAAAATCGGTCCACTGACTGGAGAGCCGGGGAGCCCGGGGGGAGAGAGAACGCCCAGGATTGAGGGTCCCCTTGTAAGAGCGAGATGACAATTCCCACCCTCTGATCCTCACTCCCCGACGACCGAGGCCGCAGCCGAAAATACAATTTACATGCCTCCCGGAAAGTAAAAAACTTGTCCCGCCCACCAGTAAACCTGTCCGGGAGAGCCACTTTAGGTTCAGATCTGGCTTGCTCCCAGGGGGTACAAAACCTTGGATTTAACGTCCGTCAGCTCCATGGACAAACTCTGCAACTGCTGAGCTAGATGGGCTACTGGATCCATGGTGGCTGGGGAGAAACTTTAGTATGGTCGGTGAAAATGTCACGCTGTCTATGGATAGAGGTGGACCGGGGTCTATGCTGACCCTAAACTGGGGTCCTGACTAGTCCCTCTACCTGGAGGTACTGTTAATGGTACAGAGGTCCAGGCCGCCAGCGTAACCCTGTCTCCTGTAGATCCCTGACCACTGTAATCTAGTCCTGAGAAGGACCCTGATTACCACCACAGGGAATGGGCAGGTCACAGCTTACAAACAGTATAAGACAAACCAGACAGACAAGGGGTAAAGTAAATACTGCCTTGCATACAAAACTTCAACTACAGAGGGAACACAAAAGGTAAAGGAGATAAACAATAAGCGAGGAGAGGATAAACCACAACAGGCACTCTTAGCTTAAGTCTTCTCAGAAACGATCCGCTCTGCTGGTCTGAATGAATGCTTTCACCGACAACTCCTTAAGCAGACTGGCAGGTATTTGAAGGAAGCTAATTAGTGCCTAATACACAACAGCCGGGCGAGGCTGGACCCAGTCTAAGCACAGAGAAAGGTAGAATTAACTCCCTCACTGCCAACAGACACCAAGTACCAACAACTCAGCTGCGAGAAGTCAGAATGTGAAATCGCGACGATCTTCGTGGCGATACACCCGTGACAGGAACATCCTGAGCCTGGGGAGAGTAAAAAAAAACAGGAGTGTTGGCATTAACACATTGGCAGCCCCAACTAGTTACAGACACAGATTTCCAATCCAAAACAGGATTATGAGACTGTAACCAAGGGAAACCTAGTACAATAATGTCATGCAGATTATACAGCACCAAAAATTTGCAACTCTCCTGATGATCAGGTTCAACCCTCATTATCACCTGAGTAGAGAACTGGGGTTTATTCTCAGCCAAAGGGGTAGAATCAATCCCCAGTAGGGGAATAGACTTCCGTAAGGGTATCAAGGGAAACCCACAACGTTTAGCAAAATCAAAATCCATCAGGTTAATAGCTGCTCCTGAATCAACAAAAGCCTGAGCAGAAAATGTGGACAGGGAGCAAATCAGGGTAACAGTCAACAGAAATTTAGTCTGAACACTACCCAAGACAACTGAGCGTGCAAAACTTCTTCCCCGCTTAGGGCAGACTGAAATAGCATGAGAGGCGTCATCACAGTAGAAACATAACCCATTGCGTTTTCGAAACTCATGACGCTGTGCCCCAGAAGCCAGTCTATCACACTGAATGGGTTCGGAAGCTGGTTCACAAGGCAACACTATTCCACGCATACCTCTACGCTCGCGCAAACGTCTGTCAATTTGAATCGCTAATGACATAGAATCATTGAGACCAGAGGGAGCAGGGAAACCCACCATAACATCTTTTACATTCTCTGACAGACCCTTCCGAAAAAGGGCTGCCAAGCATCATCATTCCATTTGGTCAGGACTGCCCACTTTCGGAATTTCTGACAGTACAACTCAGCGTCCTCAAGCCCCTGATTTAATGCCAACAAGGTTTTTTCAGCTTGATCAGTGACATTAGGTTCATCGTACAATAACCCCAAAGCCAGAAAAAATGCATCAACATTACTCAAATCAGGGTCCCCAGGTGTCAGGGAAAAAGCCCAATCCTGAGGATCGCCACGCAGGAGAGAGATGACAATTTGAACCTGCTGTGCTGCGTTCCCTGAGGACTTAGGTTTTAAGGCAAAAAACAACTTACAGTTATTTTTGAAATTCAGAAATTTAGCTCGATCCCCCAAAAATAAATCTGGCATGGGGATCCTAGGTTCCACAACCGGCAACCCTGCAAGATAGGAAGCAATACTCCGAACTTCAGTGGCAAGCTGATCCACACGGCCAGACAACTGTGCAAACTCCATTGATAGAAAAAAAAAATAAAAAATCCTCCTCAGCACCCAGAGAAAAAGAGGGAAAAAATGCAACAAACAGAGAAAAAAAAATTTCTGACAACTTTCTCTTTTCTTTTTCCTTTTACTATTTTTCCCTTCTGTTGAGTACCATATAATTTTCAGTTTGGCCAGTGATACTGTTATGATTTGGTAGCTGAGGAGAGCAGGCAAAAACGGCAATACACCAGAGAGGTTGGAATCTACTGGATTGCAGTACCCTGACTAACCACCACAACCAAAGGCAGACGTGGAGCATTCCTACGTTGGTCCTAGACGCCTCGTCACAGCCTGAGAGGTTAACTACACCTAAAGATAGCTTTCCTCTTTCTATCTGCCCCGGAGCAGATCCCCAAAGAACATAGGAAGCCCCCAAACAAGTAATGGCGGTTAGACAAGAGGAAATACAGACACAGACAGAAAATAGTATGAGCAAACGTTGGGGCCCATTCTTCTTAGACAGAAAAGGATAGGAAGGAGACTTACTGCAATCCAAAAAAAAACCTAAAAAATACCAACTCTACTAATTGCAAAAACACCTAAGATCACACTACCTCTACCACCTAAATTAGTTCTCTGGTGTAACAAAACTAACCCGCAGCCACTGAAAAAACTGGAAAAGGCAAATGAACAAATAACAGTGGCTCCAGAAAAACTGAGAGGAGCCCAAGCCCCCCGGGGGGGGGGGGGGAGAGACCTGGCTAACCTCACAGAAATGCAGAGAAATATGCAATTGGTAAGCACAAAAGCAAAAAACAGAAAATATCTTATCTGAGAGCAGGAGAAGAGGCAAGACTCAGCAAGCTTCCAAGTGAACCAGGAACCACAGTTGAGACAAGAACAATTGATCACAGGCAACCATGATGGGAGGGAACCTCCCTTATATAAGACCAGTCTGTAACTCCTGATTGCCAATCCTCATTGAATGGTTCAGTACTGTTTGTAACCACCAGAGGGAACTTCTGCTCAGAATTCATTTCTAACACATTCACAACAGTGGACATCTTTTGAGCTGCCAGTTGACCACGAACAGTGCTCCCAGTACATTGTGTCTGCAAACTATTCCAGCAAGATCTGCATTCAGATAGCTAAATGGCGCTCCTTCCCTTCTGACCACTGCCATGTGCCCAGACATTAGTGTACAACCGTATATAGGGTATTGGGCGAAGCTGGAAAATAATTTGTAAGATGGGGCCTGATTAGGAACTACTGAAATGATCAAACTCAACAGTCTTCATCAGTAATAAAGGAGTAGCAAGTGGTGAAACCTCTCTGCTGTATTTAGCGTATGGGGCTCGGAGACTTCACAATTTAAACTATCGTAATCTCCAATGTTTTCTGTCAGATGAGTTTCAAGAAGAAATATTAGGCATTTAAAGAGAACTGTGTATAAGGCCGGTTTCACACGTCTTGATATTTCCAGTACTGGAAAAAACAGTACCTGAAATGTCCATGTGTGTAATACTTGTGGCACATGTGTGACAACTGTGTGCCGCCCATGTGCAGCATCAATACTACATGGACAGCCGGCAGGGAAGAAGCGCTACAGTAAGGCCTCTTTCACACATCAGTTTTTTGCCGTCAGTCACAATCCGTTGTTTCGACAGATTGACGGATCCGTCACAAATTGTGAAAAACTGATGCGAATGATCCGGTTTTTCGATGGATCTGACATCAGATCCGTCGAAAAAACGGATCCGTCGCATCAGTTTTTTCATCCATTTCTTCAGGTTTTCGTCGGATCCGGTTTTTAAAAGCCAGCAATTCAGTGCGCTGTACAGTAAAATCACACTGACATGTGTATATATATATATTTATATACACACACATACACACACGTCATATATACATACACACACGTCATTGAGATATATACACTGTGTTCCAAATTATTATGCAAAAATTGTTTAGGAGTGATAAGGTAAGAATTTTTTTGTTTGTCAGTTAAACTCATTGATGGTGATGTGTGTCAGGGCTCTTTATATCACTGTAAGCAATTGCAGACACCGGTGCTAATTAGTTTGGCAGGTGTGTCCAATGGAAGGCAAGACTACTTAAGAAGGCTGTCCCACATTATTAAGCAGCCTACATTTTCTGCAAAATGGGAAAGAAAAAGGATGTGTCGGCTGCTGAGAAGCAACAAATTGTGGAGTGTTTAGGTCAAGGGATGACTACAATCAACATTGCCAAGACACTTCATCGTGATCATCGAACAATCAAGAAGTATGTAGCTGATTCACAGTACACACGTGTGCGTGCTGATAAGGGGAAATTGAGGACTCTTTCCTACAGGCAATTACATCAGGTTAAAAGAGCAGCGGCAAAAAAGCCTTGTCATAGCAGCAGACAAATTTTTGAAGCTGCTGGTGCCTCCAAATGTCACGCTGTCTCAGGATTGAGGTGGACCGGGGTCTATGCTGACCCTGAACTGGGGTCCTGTCTAATCCCTCTACCTGGAGGTACTGTTAATGGTACAGAGGTCCAGGCCGCCAGCGTAACCCTGTCTCCTGTAGATCCCTGACCACTGTAATCTAGTCCTGAGAAGGACCCTGATTACCACCACAGGGAATGGGTAGGTAACTGCCTACAAACAGTATAAGACAAACGAGACAGACAAGGGGTAAAACAAAAGACTGCCTTGCATACAAAAACTTCAACTACAGAGGGAACACCAACGAGTAAGGAGATAAACTATAAAGCGAGGAGAGGAGAAAACCACACAGGTACTCTTAGCTTTAGATCTCTCAATACGATCCGCTCTGCTGGACTGAGTAAATGCTTTCACCGACAACTCCTTAAGCAGACTGGCAGGTATTTGAAGGAAGCTAATTAGTGCCTAATACACAACAGCCGGGCGAGGCTGGACCCAGTCTAAGCACAGAGAAAGGTAGAATTAACTCCCTCACTGCCAACAGACACCAAGTACCAACAACTCAGCTGCGAGAAGTCAGAATGTGAAATCGCGACGATCTTCGTGGCGATACACCCGTGACAGTACCCCCCCTTCTACGAGGGGCCTCCGGACCCTCAGCGCCAGGTTTATCAGGGTGAGTTGTGTGGAAGGCCCGAATTAATCGGTCTGCGTTAATATCAGACGCAGGAACCCACGTCCTCTCCTTAGGACCATACCCCTTCCAATGAACCAAGTACTGAAGGGACCGGCGATTCAGACGTGAGTCAATGATCTTCGACACCTGAAACTCCAAGTTACCAGTGACCACCACTGGAGGAGGAGGTAGAGGTAACGGTATAACTGGCGCCACGTACCTCTTAAGCAACGATTTGTGGAACACATTGTGGATTTTAAATGTAGGAGGGAGGTCAAGACGGAATGCCACCGGATTAATTATCGAACTGATCCTGTATGGCCCGATGAACCTGGGACCGAGTTTCCAGGAGGGAACCTTAAGTTTTATATTCTTGGTAGACAACCATACCAGATCATTCATACTTAGGTCCGGACCAGACACTCTCCTCCTATCAGCCATACGTTTGTATTGGTTCCCCATAGTACTCAGATTACTCAGCACTCCTCTCCACACTGAAGCAAGTGACGACGAAAATCGTTCCTACTCAGGAACCCCAGAAGAGCCCCCCCCCATTGAAAGTACAAAACTGGGGGTGAAAACCATATGCCCCAAAAAATGGGGACTTACCAGTGGACTCGCTCCGCCTATTGTTAAGAGCGAACTCTGCCAGAGGCAAGAAAGAAGACCAGTCCTCCTGGTTCTCTGACACAAAACACCGGAGATATGTCTCTAAGCTCTGATTCAGACGCTCTGTCTGACCATTGGTCTGCGGATGAAAAGCCGAAGAAAATGACAATTGCATCCCCCGCCGTGAACAAAATGCCTTCCAGAATTTGGACACAAACTGAGACCCCCGATCCGACACCACATCGGAAGGCAACCCGTGAAGTCTCACAATCTCCCCAATGAACACCTGCGCCAGAGTTTTAGCATTAGGAAGAGCAGGAAGAGCAATAAAATGTGCCATCTTACTGAACCTGTCAACTACAACTAGTATGACAGTTTTACCTGAAGACGGAGGGAGGTCCGTAATGAAGTCCATAGACAGATGGGTCCATGGACGCTCCGGGATTTTCAAAGGTAAGAGGGCCCCAGACGGACGGGTATGTGGGGTCTTAGAGCGTGCACAAACCCCACAGGACGCGACAAAAGTTACCACCTCCTTATTTAAGTTAGGCCACCAAAACCGGCGTGAAAGGAGATCCACAGTTGCTTTACTCCCTGGGTGTCCTGCCAAAGCAGAATTATGATGTGCCTCGATAACCTTTTGTCTTAACTGATCTGGAACAAACAGTTTCCCTGGAGGTCCTACAGGGGCGTCCCCCTGAGCCTCCAATACCTCCTCCTCAAGCTCAGAGCATACAGCCGACACCACTACTCCCTCCTGAAGGATAGGAACCGGGTCATCCGTCTTACCGGCCCCAAGGAAACTGCGAGATAAGGCATCAGCCTTTACATTTTTTGACCCAGGACGATATGTGACGACAAAATTAAACCTGGTAAAAAACAACGACCATCTAGCTTGTCTGGGATTCAGACGTTTTGCAGACTCTAAATACAGTAGGTTCTTGTGATCAGTAATGACGGTGACCGGGTGGACTGCCCCCTCCAAAAAATGACGCCACTCTTCAAAAGCCAACTTAATGGCCAAGAGTTCCCTATTGCCGACATCATAATTCCTCTCAGCGGACGACAATTTTTTAGAGAAGAAAGCGCACGGATGCCATTTACCAGGGAACGGACCTTGAGATAATACCGCACCCACCCCTACGTCAGACGCATCCACCTCCACAATGAACGGCTGTGACGCATCCGGTTGAATGAGTACAGGTGCCGAAGCAAAACATTTTTTCAAGGAGGAAAATGCTTGACAAGCCTTGTCAGACCACCTTGAAAAATCCGTCCCTTTTCTTGTCATGTCAGTGAGAGGTTTAACAATGGACGAGAAATTACGAATAAATTTCCGGTAGTAATTAGCAAACCCCAGGAAACGCTGCAGTGCTTTAAGATCCTCTGGCAGATCCCACTCAAGCACTGCCTTCACTTTCCCAGGGTCCATACGGAAACCGGAAGCTGACACCAGGAACCCTAAAAACTGAAGTTCCTGTACGGCGAATACACACTTCTCCCATTTGGCGTACAGTTTATTATCTCGCAAGATCTGCAACACCTGTCTCACATGCTCCTGATGAGACACAAGATCCGGCGAGTAAATTAAGATGTCATCCAGATAAATGACAACAAACTGTCCCACTAGGTGGCGAAAGATGTCATTAACAAAATGTTGAAACACCGCCGGGGCAGTAGTCAGACCGAAAGGCATGATAAGGTTCTCATAATGTCCCTCCGGAGTGTTAAACGCCGTCTTCCACTCATCCCCCTCCTTCATCCTAATCAGATTATACGCCCCTCTGAGATCCAACTTAGAGAACCATTTGGCGCCCACAATCTGATTGAAGAGATCTGGAATAAGTGGGAGCGGATACGGATCTCAGACCGTAATCCGATTAAGCTCACGGAAATCCAAGCAAGGGCGTAGGCCTCCATCTTTTTTCTTCACAAGGAAGAACCCCGCGGCCACCGGGAAGATGAAGGTCTAATATGCCCTTTAGCTAGACTTTCCGAAATATAATCCTTCATAGCCTGCCTCTCAGGACCAGAAAGGTTATACAACCTAGATTTAGGTAATTTAGCATCAGGGAGCAATTTTATAGAACAGTCATACTCGCGATGAGGAGGTAATTCTTGACACCCTTCCTCTGAAAAAAACATCCTCAAAGTCCACCAGAAAAGGTGGTAAGGTTCTAGGCACGACCGCACCGATGACCGTGTTCATGCAGTTTTTATTGCAAAATTCACCCCACTGGCTTATCTCTCTGGATTGCCAATTAATAACCGGGTTATGTTTAGTTAACCAAGGAAGACCCAACACAATAGGAGTGGGAAGACCCTCCAACACATAACAAGACAATAGTTCTTTATGTATTGCACCCACTCGAAGGTCAATGTTATGCACGGCTTGCAAAAAGCTACCTTGACCGAGAGGCCTGGCGTCGATAGAGAATATGGGGATAGGTTTGGCTAATACACTCAGTTGCATACCTTGAACCTGGGCAAACCGAGCGTCCACCAGATTAGCCCCGGCCCACTATCCAGAAGAACAGAAATCCTCTCAGTTCTCGTACCTACCACCACCTCCGCTGGTACGAGAAACTGAGACGGACCTGGGGACGAAATACATACTCCCAGATTGTCGTCCACCACACAACCTGGGATTAATAGTTTTCCGGCGACTTCTTGCTCAGTACAGTACGGGATGGACACCCCTCAATAAAATGTCCCTTTCTCCCACAGAAGAAACACTTTCTTGTCTTGCGGCGCACCGCCGATCCCCTCCCTCGGAAAGTAAAAAATTTGTCCCGCCCACCAGTAAACCTGTCCGGGAGAGCCACTTTAGGTTCACATCTGGCTTGCTCCCGGGGGTACAAAACCTTGGATTTAACGTCCGTCAGCTCCATGGACAAACTCTGCAACTGCTGAGCTAGATGGGCTACTGGATCCATGGTGGCTGGGGAGAAACTTTAGTATGGTCGGTGAAAATGTCACGCTGTCTCAGGATTGAGGTGGACCGGGGTCTATGCTGACCCTGAACTGGGGTCCTGTCTAATCCCTCTACCTGGAGGTACTGTTAATGGTACAGAGGTCCAGGCCGCCAGTGTAACCCTGTCTCCTGTAGATCCCTGACCACTGTAATCTAGTCCTGAGAAGGACCCTGATTACCACCACAGGGAATGGGTAGGTAACTGCCTACAAACAGTATAAGACAAACGAGACAGACAAGGGGTAAAACAAAAGACTGGCTTGCATACAAAAACTTCAACTACAGAGGGAACACCAACGGGTAAGGAGATAAACTATAAAGCGAGGAGAGGAGAAAACCACACAGGTACTCTTAGCTTTAGATCTCTCAATACGATCCGCTCTGCTGGTCTGAGTAAATGCTTTCACCGACAACTCCTTAAGCAGACTGGCAGGTATTTGAAGGAAGCTAATTAGTGCCTAATACACAACAGCCGGCGAGGCTGGACCCAGTCTAAGCACAGAGAAAGGTAGAATTAACTCCCTCACTGCCAACAGACACCAAGTACCAACAACTCAGCTGCGAGAAGTCAGAATGTGAAATCGCGACGATCTTCGTGGCGATACACCCGTGACACCAAAGTACTCCGAACAACAAGATGCAGGGTCCTTCAGAGGTTTGCAGCTGTGCGTAAGCCATCCTGTCGACCTCCTCTATCCACTGCACACAAGCAGAAACGGCTCCAGTGGGCCAAACAATACATGAAGACTGACTTCAAAACTGTTTTGTTCACCGATGAGTGCCGTGCAACGCTCGATGGTCCAGATGGATGGAGTGGAGGATGGCTGGTTGATGGACACCCCATGCAAACACGGCTACGGCGCCAACAAGGAGGAGGTGGAGTAATGTTTTGGGCTGAAATCATGGGGAGAGAGAATGTCGGCCCCTTTATGATCCCTGAAGGGGTAAAGATGAACTGCATAGTGTATGTTGAGTTTCTCAAACAGCACTTCCTGCCATGGTTCAAGAAGAAGAACCGTGCATTCCGTAGCAAGTTCATTTTCATGCTGCACATAACACATCTGTATCTCTGGCTACTATGGGCATAAAAGGGGACAAACTTATGGTGTGGCCCCCATGCTCCCCTGACCTCAACCCCATTGAGAACCTCTGGAGCATCATCAAAAGGAGTGTCTATGATGGCGGGAAGCAGTTCACATCTAAGCAACAGCTCTGGGAGGGTATTCTGTCCTCATGCAAAACAATTGAAACAGAAGACATCCAAAACCTGAAAAATTCAATGGACGAGAGAGTTCAGAAGCTCCTTTCGAACAAGGGGTCCTATATGCAAATGTAACATCACCTAGAATAAAGTTTTGAGTTGATAACTGTTTGATTTCAGTTTGTAATAACCTGCTAATGCTTATAATTTCAAAAATGACCATTTTTTTGCTCTTTATTAAAATGAAAAGGTTGAAAACTCTGCTGTGCATAATAATTTGGAACATGCATTTTGAGTGAAGTTTGAGTGTTTTATTTTTTTTAAATATACTGTTATCATAGGCAGTTTATACAAAAACCTTTCAATTGTACTCTGATAGTTATTTGACTGGAAAATTACAATGACTGCAATTCTTATAGGTAATTTGGGAAAATCTGAGAAAATATTATTTGCATAATAATTTGGAACACAGTGTATTTATAGTTCATACAGTTCTACATAGCATAATAGCCGCTAAATCAATTGTCAGCTTCTGTAAAATCATTACAGAACCTGACATATGACACATGGTTACATATAGTAAACCATGTCATATCAAAACGATCTATATATGTCAGTGTTTAATAAATTTATTAGTTAGTGTTAGGAAAAATTTGGAACTCTAGGGTTAAATTTAAGGCTATAATCACGGAAGAAAATTGTGTGGGCTCCCACACAATTTTCTCCGCCAGAGAGGGAAAGCCAGTGATTGAGGACAGATATTCATGGCCTAGGAAGGGACTATTGTTTTTGGGCCCCTCTGGCTACAAACATCTGGCCCCAGTCACCCCAGAAAAGGCACATCTATTAGTAGATGCGCCTTTTCTGGCACTTAGCCTCTCTACAGTATTCCCATTGACTTTAGCGGTGGCTCATGGGTTAATAAGGCGTTAATGTAACCTTCCTATTGAAAGGCGACATTAATCCGGGTTAATAATGGAGAAGTGTTAATAAGATAACTATGCATTATTAATCCTACAGTAGTAAAGGGTTAAAAAAAAACACACATTAATTAAAAATTCTTTTAATGAAATAATGACACAAATGTATTACTCTGCCAATCCATCTGAATCCCTTTGTTCTCCTGTAAAAATAATAATAAAAAAAACAATATCCATACCTCTCCGCCATTCAGTCAGGTCCCCCGCTGCAATCCATTACAAGGGGTTAACTAGTTTACAACCGGGACCAATGCTAATGCTACCGGCCCGGCTGTAAACCACTGCAGAATGAATTAAAGCATGTCTGCGCAGCCGCCCCGGCTGACCGGGGATAAACTGATTAGCGTGGGAAAGTTTCTGAACTTTATCCCACGCTATCAAATCACCTCAGGTCAGCCGGGGACTCCGCGTAGCCTCACTGATGTCAGCGGTAGTCAGTGAGGCTGCACGGAGTCTCTGGCTGACTTGAAGTGAACTCGATAGCGTGGGAAAAAGTTCATAACCTTTCCCACGCTCCTGAGTTCATCTCCAGTCAGTCGAGGAGCCTGCGCAGACATGAATTCATTCATTCTGCAGTGGTTTACAGTCGGGCCGGTAGCATTAGCATTGGTCCCGGTTGTAAACTAGTTAACCCCTTGTGATGGATTGCAGCGGGGGACCTGTCATATCATGTCTGGTTCTGTAATGATTTTACAGAAGCCGGCAATTGATTTAGCGGCTATTACGCTATGTAGAACTGTATGAACGGCGTGGGGTCCTCCTCATTTTTGAAAACCAGCCTTGCTAAAGCTGACAGCTTGGGGCCGGTATTCTCAGGCTTGTATGGGACCATGGATATTGACCCCCCCACCCTAAAAATATCAGCCTGCAGCGGCCCAGAAAAGGCACATCTATTAGATGCCCAATTCTGGTGCTTTTCCCGGCTTTTCCCACTTGGTGGCAAGTGGTGTTCATATTTGTGGGGTTGATGTCACCCTTGTATTGTCAGGTGACATCAAGCCCACGACTTAGTAATGGAGAGGTGTCTATCCATTACTAACACCATAGTTATGTGGTGCTCTGCGTACATATTTATCTGTATTGGCTTATGACAGGTCATTGATCCTTTAGTGATAACAGAATCGTTGGCACAACTCTCTATAGTGGATAGTGGTGCTCTGGTAGGATCCCAATCCGTAGTATATATAATATAAACCTAATTACACACCAGTGAATTTAATGATGAGAATGAAGTACTGTATTTAATAAGTCAGTACATACAGATACAAACGTTTCGGTCATACATGACCTTCCTCAATGTACTGAAACCGAAAAATATGAAAGAACATAAATAATACAGAATAGACTGATTCGTTTAAGAAAATAGGGCAAAAAAACAAAGGTATATACATGTTAATATGTCAGTCATTCGTATGAGCAGAGGTATATAATAGTATATAATCTTCAGAAACATCGATATATAGCAGAAGCAAATATAATGAGGTATACATAACACCAGGTCCTTCAGTGACCTGTGTTGTGAATGTGTTGGAGATGGTTTCTGAGCAGAGGCTCCCTCTGGTGGTTTCTGACAGTACTGAACCTTCCAGCGAGGAATGGCAATCTGGGTTCACTGACTGGGCTGATATAAGGGAGTTCCCCTCCCATGATGCTGGCCGGTGATCAATTGTTCTTGTCTCAATTGTGGTTCCTGGTTCATTTGGAAGTTTGCTGGTGTCTGCGCCTGCTGCTTTCAGATAAGATATTTTCTGCTTCTCTTTTTGTGCTTGCTATTTACATAGTTTTCTGCACCTTTGTAGAGGACAGCCGGGTCCCCTCCTGGGGCCTGTGCTTCTCACAGTTTATCTGTAGCCACTGTTATTTGTTCATTTGCTTTTTCCTGCTTTTTCAGTGACTGTGGCTTGGTTTTGTTCACACTGAGATCTGATTTAGTTGGTGGCGAGATTGTGTGATCTCAGTATTTTTGTAATCAGAAGTGTTGGATTTTTGTAGGGTTTTCTGGGTTGCAGAAAGTAATCTCTCCTGTCATATCCTATTTAGTCAGCCCCAGCGTTTACTCAATCTATTTTCTGCCTGCGTTTATATTTTCATCTTGTCTAACCGCCATTATATGTTTGGGGGCTGCCTATTCCTTTGGGGCTCTACTCCGGGACAGTTAGCCTTCCTGTTTCTATCTTTAGGTATAGCTAGCTCTCCGGCTGTGCAGAGGCGTCTAGGACCATCGTAGGTACGCTCCACGGCTGCTTCTAGTTGTGTGGATAGTTTAGGAATCTGCAACCCATAAGTTACCAACCTCTCAGGTGTCCGGCTGCCCGGCTGTTGCTCCTGTCCTCCTCAGTGACCAAATCATAACAGACCTGCCCCCTATTTTACAAAAAAAATTACATCCAGAAAAATGTCACCGGCGATGGCGGTGCCTGCGCAGTAGCATCTATAAGTAAGAGATAGATGCTACTGGACAGGCGCCGCAAGTGTCATTTGTAATTTTTTTTCTAAGCCTCACAATAGCCACAATATTATAGGCATTATCAACAATAATAACACTATTATATGCATTATGTAAAAATGGGGGGGCAGGTCAGTGAGGAATCAGTGACCGGTCATAAGCCAATAAAGATGCATATGTAATCAGAGCACCACATAAAGCCCCGCCCACAGCCCCACCCCAGAGCACGAGAATCTCATTAACTGAAAACTACATATTAAACAACAATCACAAGACGGCTTTCATCACCAGGTATCATTGTAATCAGTATAACGGCGCTGACCTGACAGTGTCTGTAGGTTACTGAGCACAATCCTGCTGACAGGTTCCCTTTAAATTTAGATCTTAGGCATTTGGAAGAGGCGATGGAAAGCTTTTTTTCAAGACTATCAGGGAGTTACAGACTCACATTAGTCAGGAAGGCCGATCCCACCACAATCAAACTATCATACAGAATGAACAGGTAAAAAAAGACAGAATAAAAAAATATACGGATTTTTGTGTTACTCACCGTAAAATCCTTTTCTCCGAGACGCTCATTGGGGGAC